>PVJS01013065.1:0-18260 GCA_004027185.1 Glis glis
GGAGGATCCTGGTTCGCGGCCAGCCTCAGCTACTTAGTGGGGCCCTC
Organism: Glis glis; assembly: GCA_004027185.1. Taxonomy (NCBI): domain Eukaryota; kingdom Metazoa; phylum Chordata; class Mammalia; order Rodentia; family Gliridae; genus Glis; species Glis glis. Next base: position 48 of record PVJS01013065.1, read on the forward strand.
TGCAACTTAGTGAGACCCGGTTTCAAAGTAAAGAATAAAAAATAGGGCTGGGGTGGAGCTCGGAGGTAGAATGCCCCTGGGTTCAATCCCCAGTACTGCAAAAAAAAAAAAAAAGAAGAAAGATAAAATGTGAAGTCACTGTGAGAAAGTCTGGTAATTCCTCCCACAGTTAAATATGGAATTACCATATGACACAGCACTTCTGCTTCAGGTATATACTCAAAAGAAATGAAATCACATGTGTACCTCCCACCCTAAGTTTGTATACAAATATTTGAATAGCAGCACTATTTTCAGTAACCAAAAGATGGAAGCAAATCAAATATTATAAACTCATAAAGCCGGGAGTGGTGGTGCACGCTTGTAATCCCAGTACTTAGGAGGCTGAGATCGGGGAGAGTCCAGGTTCCCGGCCAGCCTCAGCTACTTAGTGAGGCCCTCCACAACTTTGTGAGACCCTGTTTCAAAATAAAGAATAAAAAATAGGGCTAGAGTGTAGCCTGGAGGTAGAATGCCCCTGGGTTCAATCCCCGGTACCGCCAAATAAATAAATTAATTAATTAATTAATTAATTAAAATTTTAAAAACTCATAAATGGATAAATAAAATGAGGTATTATCCATGCAATGGAATAATTTAACTAAGGTATAAAAAGTAACAAAGTACCAATACATGCTACAATATGGATGAACCTTATAACATCATGCAAAGTGGGCTGGGAATAAGCTCATTGGTAAAGTGCTTACCTAGCAAGCCTGAGGCCCTAGGTTCAATTCCCAGTACTGCCAAAAACCAAATATATAAACACAGCCACACACACTCAAAACATATCATGCTAAATCAAAGAAGCCGGATGTAAAAGACTACCCATAATTCTATTAATATGAAACATTCACAACAGGCAAATTCATGGAGATGGAAACCAGACTGGTCATTACCATGGGCTAGGAGTAGAGGGTATAGGGTGCTTTTAATGGATATAGTTTCCTTCCAGTGCCAAAAATGCTCTGAAACTAAGTAATGGTGGTGGCTGTACAACATTATGAATGTACTAAATGGCACTAATGCTAAAGGTTAAGTAGAAGAAAGCAGACACAAAGGACTACGTACTGTATGATTCTATTTATATAAACATCAAAAATAGGAAAATTCGTAGTCATAAAATGAATTAGTGGTAAGTACATTCATTTGTATTTTATTATAAATTACAAATTTATAATAAAAACTCTTGTCCATGATTAGAACTCTTTTAATAGAGTTCTAATTTCCCCCAAAGGAGAGGAGATAGGAAAAAATATGTATGTATATACATATATGTATATACATACATATACATATAAACATATTTAAAAGTAGACTTTGAGCCGGGCGTGGTGGCACACGGTGCAAGCTTGTAATCCCAGTACTTGGGAGGCAGAGACCAGAGGATCAGAGTTCAAGGCCAGCCTCAGCTACTTAGTGAGGCCCTCCGCAACTTCGTGAGACCCGGTTTCAAAATAAAGTATAAAAAATAGGGCTGGGGATGTAGCTCGGAGGTAGAACGCCCCTGGGTTCAATCCCCGGTACCACAAAAAAATTTAAAAAAAAATAAATAAAAGTAGACTTTGGTTTTTTGGTGGTAATGAGGATTGAACCCAGGGGCATTCTACCATTGAGCAACACCCTCAGCTCTTTCAATTTATTTGTGAAACAGGGTCTCGCTACGGTATCATAGGCTGACCTAGAACCTGAGATCCTCCTGTCTCAGTCTCCCATGTACTAGGAATACAGGTGTGTAGCACCACAGGCCTTTTTATTTTTGTTTTTGTGACAGGGTCTAAGTTTTCAAGGCTGGCATCAAACTTGCAAAGTAGCTGGCATTACTGGTGTTTGTGACTACCTAAATATACAACCTAGGTGGGCATGGTGGGGTATGCCTGTAACCCCAGTACTTGGGAAGCTAAGACAGGAGTATCACAGATTCGAGGCCAGCCTCAGCAACTTATGGAGGTCCTCAGTAACTTAGTGAGACCCTATTTCAACCTAAAAAATAAAATAGGGCTGGGAGTGTAGCTCAGAAGAACACCACCCTTGGGTTCACACCCAGTACCAAAATTTAAAAGACAAAACAAAACAAAACAAAACAAAAAACTAATTATTTTGGTATGTTACAGAAGTCAAAATACCCCTCAAAAGGATATCATGTAAATACATCATGTACATTAGCTTAGGCTCCTGAAAACTGTGTGGTTCTTAATGTTTGGATGCAGTTCTAGACAATTTATACTAAATGGTCTTGCCTTTGAGTCTATCCTAATGCTAACTTAAGACTAGCTGGGTTGTCCTCATTAACACATTTAGTCTTGGGGATAAGTTAGAAGTTTGTCATAATGGCCTTTGGACATTTTACCTTTTAAGTCAGGAACAAATCCTGGCTCTGCCTATAAGATACTGGGTGATCATAAATAAAAACAAATCTTATGTGTATCTTATTTGACGTAATCAGGATGATTTGTAGGGAGTAAATGAAGAGATATGAAAGCCGGGCATGATGGCACATGCCTGTAATCCCAGTACTTGGACAGCTGAGACAGGTGAATCTCAGGTTCGGGACCATCCTCAGCAAGTAGCAAGATTCCTGGCAACCTAGTGAGACCCTGTTTCAAAACAAAAACTAGAAAGAACTAGGGGTGTAGCTTGGAGACAGAATGACTCTGGGTTCAATACCCAGTAGCCCCCTCCCAAAAAAGAAAAAGATATGACAAGTCCTCAGCACCATGTAAGGCACAAAAGAGACATAACAACTCTGAAACCTGACTTTAGGACTCAAACTACTGCTTAATAGCAGCAAAAGAAGAGAACCACACACTTATTTATACTAAATAAAGTAACATTTCAGTAATAGAGAAGGTAATTTAAGAAGTTACCTTGATCAAGTATTTTTCCCATCTGTCTGCTGTAACAGACTTTCCAATCTTCCTCATCAACTTCAAATGGAGCTCCACCAATTCTTTTGGTACTTAAAAGGAAGAAAAAATACACTTTTAGCCAACAAAATAAAATGTTTGTAAACATTTAGGATTACAAAAAAGAACTTTCCCCAACCACGAATACTCTTTCAAAGCAGATGATGTCAATTCCAGTTTTTAGACCTCTGAATCTGAAAAGCTCAAATGAGAGTGAAAACTGACTGAAAGCCACTTTCTCACAGGTAATCTTTAAAACTACCATCAAATAAGAATGAAACCTAATGTAATCTACAGACTTCGGGTAACCATTAATTGCAGGTTCATTTAATTGCAGGTTCATCGACTGTAACAATTCACCACCATAGTGTGGATATACATAATGGGGGAGATTGTACATGTGTGGGGAGAGGGGTGTATGTGAATGCTGTGAATTTTCTGCGAACAAAAAACTGCTCCAAAAAATAAAAGTTTTTTTTTTGATACTGGGATTGAACCCAGGGGCATTTTACCTCTGAGCTACACCCCCAACCCTTTTTATTGGAAACAGGGTCTAACTAAGTTGCTAAGGATCTTGGCTAAGTTGCTGAGGCTGGCCTCAAACCTGCAATCCTCCTGAATGTGCCTCCCAAGTACTGGGATTACAGTTGTGCACCACCACACCTAGCAATAAAGTCCATTTAAAAAAATAAAAATATCATCAGGCTGGGGATATAGCTCAGTGGTAGAGTGCCTTACACGTGTGAAGCCTAGGTTCAATTCCCATTACCACAATTAATTAATTTTTTTTTTTACGGTACCGGGGATTGAACCCAGGGGCATTCTACCTCCACACTACACCCCCGGCCCTATTTTTTATACTTTATTTTGAAACAGGGTCTCACGAAGTTGTGGAGGGCCTCACTAAGTAGAGAAAGAGGGAGAAAGAGAGCGAGACAGGGAGAGAGAGAGAGAGCTGAGGCTGGCCGTGAACCCAGATCCTCCGGTCTCCGCCTCCCAAAGTACTGGGATTACAAGCGTGCGCCACCACGCCCGGCTCCAATTAATTAATTTTTAAAATACCATCAAGTAAAAGCACTTAACTATACGACTAAAATTTTGAATCTCTTTGTTTCCAATACCACATATTTGACTTCTTTACTGAGATTTTAGAAAAGGAATCGAGAAATATAAATTCCAAGTTGGTGGATTATCTCCTTAGTCTAATGGTTTTCAACATTGTTTCAAGAAACTACTCTTCCATTCTGTCACTTATCTCATGAACTAAACCTCTCTTATAGCATCCCTATGGATCTTTGCCTGACAACATTTATGACCGGAAAACTTACTTACCTTCCAAAGAGATAGTTTCGTTTTCTACACAATTGTAATTATTAGAAAGTTACCCTTACTCAAGTCAAAAATCTCCCTTCCTACAACATCCTCCTCTGGTTCTGGTGCTTACTCTCTAGTTTAAAAGACAATACTTTCAATCCCTCTTCTATAGGAACCTTCAAATATTTGAAGATGGCTGTATCTTTTCTTAGATTCTCTATTTTTATTGTAAACAACCAGAGCTTCTCCAAGTATTCCTTAGGCGTGATCTAATTATATACTTAAATTATATTAATTAGAGCCCAGTGTGGTGTTGCATGTCTATGATACCAGTACTTGGAAGGGTGAGACAAGAGGATCACAGGTTCAAGGCCAGCCTTGTAACTTGGGAGACCCTGAGCAACTTGGTGAGACTTGGTTTCAAAATAAAAAAAATAAAAAGGGCAGGGGTGTAGCTTGGAGGCAGAATTCCCCTAGGTTTAACTCCCAGTACCAAAATAAATAAATAAATAAATAAATAATTTATATTAATTAGACCCAAGGGAAACAAAGGACACATATGCCCACCAAAGTTAGCATTTCCAAAAACTCAAATATCACTAGTAACCTAAAAGAAAATACGAGTATCCTATCTAAAAAGTATCCATAACCAAATATATTAGGAAAATGCTGGATTTTTTAAAAGTTAGTTTTTCTGTATGTTTGCTTGTTTGCAGCAGGACTTCAGGAATTCTGTATTGACTGCAAATATCCAACATAGAAATATAATCTGCAGCCGGGCATGGTGGCGCACGCTTGTAATCCCAGTACTTTGGGAGGCGGAGACCGGAGGATCCGGGTTCGCGGCCAGCCTCAGCTCTCTCTCTCTCTCTCCATCTCTCTCTCTCTCTCTCTCTCTCTCTCTACTTAGTGAGGCCTCCGCAACTTCGTGAGACCCGGTTTCAAAATAAAGGATAAAAAATAGGGCCGGGGGTGTAGCGCGGAGGTAGAACGCCCCTGGGTTCAATCCCCTGTACCGCAAAAAAAAAAAAGAAATATAATCTGCAATATTCTAATATATTTGATCTAATATCTTGTAGGATACAATGCTCTGAGACTGGGAAGTGATGGCTTAGTAAAAAATATTCCCTCTCCTTAATGAGCCTTTGTGAGTGAGTATTCTAGTAGGTTAGAGTGGTGGGTTGAGGTGAGGAAAAGGGAGTAATCACAGAAAAGTAAAAAGATAATTATTCTAAGACCTGAAGGATGGAGTTGAGGGTTGAATTGAGAAAAGGACAAAAAGGACACTGCTTATAGAAACAACAGCAGATGTAAATGGCTAAAAACACAAAGTGATCAAGGAACTAGATACATAGACGTGACTCAGAAAAGCCTTATAATACCAGGCTAAAAAGTTTTAATTTTATTTAAAAGTTTAAGCAGGAGACTGCTACAATGATCTCAATGCTGAATTGGAAGAAGATAAGATTTTTTCTAAGTAAAAGAAGCTTTTTTATTTAAGCCAGGCATGGTGGCACACGCCTATAATCCTAGTTCTTGGGAAGCTGAGACAGAAGGATTGCAGGTTCGAGGATAGCCTCAGCAAGTAGAGAGACTCTCAGCAGACTCTCAGAGACTGTTTCCAAAAAAAAAGTAAAAAGGGCTGGGGGTGTAGCTCAGAGGTAGAATGCCCCTGGGTTCAATCAGAAGAAGGAAGGAAGGAAGGAAGGAAGGAAGGAAGGAAGGAAGGGGAAGGGAAGAAGCTTTTATTTGATTGTTTTAGGAGGTACGGTACAGGGCAGAGATTACATGTAAATTTAGTATAACATCAACCCACAAAGATGGGAGTAGTCTGAAAAAAGGTAGAGGTGGTATGTAGAGTAGCAGGCAGATCTGAGAAATGTTTAGGAAACGATAAAACTTAGTGGTTGATTGGTTATGCAGTGACAGAGTAAGAGTGAAGAAAACCTGTGGCACTGGCTTAAGTAATTGAGATGTCAGTGACAATACAAAAGGAAGAAAAAGAAAGGCTCAATTCTTTGGTCTACCACTTATACAAGTGGCTGGGTCCTTTAAGCAATGAACCTCAACTTCCCCATCTGTAATAAGAGTCTGTGTTGGCTATTCTCATGGAGTTTTAAAACTGCAAAACAGTACATAAAGCTAAAACCTTTTTATTTGTCATGATTTTTTGAAAACCTAGGTTACTTTTTGTCTCTCCTCGTCTCTATACTGTGGCCTGCTCCGTATTTCCTCCCAGTTTCTCCAGGACATCCCTATACCTTCACACTTCAGAAAAATAGCTGTGGATAGTCTGTAACCAAACCAATCTTCCAAAAATACTGCCACTTCCCAGGTGTACTGTTTGTTTTGCAGTGCCGGGGATGGAACCCAGGGTCTTATGCACACTATTTTTATAGCTCCTAAATCCCTATATCAACACATCTACATTTCTTATACCAGTCCCAGAATCCCAATATTCAATCTCAACTAACTCTCCAATCCTTACTCCCACTTCTACACTTGGTAGAAGTCATTTTGGTCGGTTCACCAAACCTAATCAGCTCATTACTAATGTAAGCTTTATGAAAGCTCGCTGTCTTCTCCTTACATTCACCTATCAATGTTTGGGCAATACAAGCCCCAAAAGTCTCTGTCATGGCTTCCCAATACCAGCAACTCCTTTGTTCTTGGAGTACCCATCATATTGATGTTGTCTGTTTCACTCACTCAGAGTGATATAGACACCAGTATTTTATGCATGTTCCACACATCATACAGAAATAAAAGATTTTGACACTATTAGTACTGTTCTTAAAAAGCCAACACCAGACACAAAAGTATTTAACAAACATATTTCTCATTCCACTTTACAAGTCTACTCATTGTTGATTTAGGTATGTAAAAATAGATTACATATTACTTGATTTATTAGAGTATTGGCTCTTATATAGCACTGGCTAACAGAAATATAAGGTGAGTTACAGAATTCCAAATTTTCTGGTAGCATATTTATAAAAGTAAAAAGAAGTGGAAAATAATTTAGTTTTCTTTTCTTTTTTTGGTGGGGTGGGGGGCAGTGCTGGGGATCAAGCCCAGAGACTTGTCCATGCTAGGCAAGCATTATACCACAGAACTATACCCCCAGCCTAAAAATATATATATTTATTATTATATGCTCATGTTTATATTATAATATTATATATTATTTGCTTTATATTTATATTATTATCATATAAATATATATATTTTGGTGGTACTGGGGATGGAACCCAGGGGCATTCTACCTCCAAGCTACATCCCCAGTCCTATTTTATTTTTTTATTTGGAAACAGGGCCTCACTAAGTTGCTGAGGCTAGCCATGAACCTGAGATCCTCCTGTCTCAGCCACCCAAGTACTGGGATTACAAGTGTGCACGATCCACCACGCCTGGCTAAAAATAATTTTAATAATAACTCTTATTTAATATTATGTATCCAAAATGTTCTCATTTCAACAAATAATCAGTATTTTTAAATTGATATGTTTTACATATTTTTTGTACTAAGTATTCAAAATTCATTGTATATTTTATACCTATAGCACATCTGTCTATACTGGCCAAATCGCAAGTACTCAAGAGTACACATGTAGCAAGTGCCTACTATTTTGGATAGTGCTTGAGAGTATAATTAGCATACTTAAAATTTATAATCCACAATTTACTCACTAAATTTATTATTATTTTTTGTTACAAACAGAGCTGACAAGTGATTATCTTTCAGGGCACTAGTAGCACTGAATTTGTTAACTGATAGGAAACAGGCAAAAATTTCAAGAGAAAAAATGAGGGCAGGGGATGTAGCTCAGTATGGAATACATGCTAAGCATGTGAAAAGCCCTGGGCTCAATCCCCAGCACCCCCCGAAAATTAACATTATAGTTTAATATATATTAAAATTACCATACTTTGTATTCTCTAAAGTACCTATTTACTCAATAGACTGTAGTAAGACACTGGAAATGGTCTTTATCTGCAATTTCCAGTACAAGAGTCATTTATCCACATATGGCTACTGAGCACTTGATATGTAGCTAATGAAATTGAAGAAGTAAACTTTTAATTTATTTATCCTTAATTAATTTAAATTGAAATGGACACATATGGCAAATGGCTACAGTTATGGATAGGGCTGCTATAAAATATATTTTTAAATCACATGACCATTTTCTGAAACACTTAACAAGCCCTAATTTTCCTCACTTATCTAGAACATTTTCTAAATAGTCTCATTTCCAGAACATTAGATAATTATTAACTCCCTTTTAAAGACTTATAACTAACCAACTTCAAGTCATTCTGGAAAAGAGATTTGTATCCCAATTGAACTGGGATCCGTACCTTTCACATGATAGATTTGAAACCTAACCTTTAAGAGCCTACTTTCTTTCATAAGGCCTCAGAAGGTAAAAGATTCCCAAGCAGAAAGAAAAGGTCAGGGATTGTGTATGATTTCATGAAGGGCCTACCAACATGATGTAGGTATGAAACAGCAAAAAGTGGTAGAGTACCAGGCTATACTGGTGATCCAATTACCCAGAGGTGCTTCATACTTGACATTTTCTTAGCATCTTCCTAGCATGAAGTCTTAAAAATACTGCTGCTTCTTCAACTCTAATTAGTTACTTACAATTTTGCTTTTTGAAAGGAAGAAATTTATTGCAGCTCATAATGACTAAAGACATTATTCTAACCAATCCTCAATATAGTCTTTTATTTAAATGTCCTCTAAACTTATAAGCAGATATACTTGCAGTTATGAAAACAGTTGATTTATCTAGACTATCGGTGAAGGAACATTGATTTCAGATACAGTGGTTGAAAGACAAGCTTACAATAAGCTTTTACTTACTGCCCAGTTTTTAGAAATTCTGTTGAGGGAGCACAGTTTTAGAATAATGAGACTGGTCCCACAGGCCACTTGATCCTTGAAATCACTGTCATGTATTCATATACCTTATCTTCAAAGAGTTCATTTAATCAATCATCCTAGTTTTCTGAAAAGCAAAGAAATGGCTCAAGACTATGAACTTTAACTTAGACCACCATCTGAAAAAATACAGTACACAGAATCCAAGTAATTGTATATAAATGACTGTATTGAGTTCATTACCATTATGAGGGGGAAAAATCCAAGAATAGTTATAAGGTAGGCAGACCAACCAAGGAGTGGGAACCTGCTGCTCCACTTTAGGTCTCTGAGTTCCATTTAGAATCATATTACTGTTCCCACACCAAATATGGCTCAGATTCTTTCAGAATCAAAACTAGAAAATTTATCTGCCTCAAAAAAAATAATCAGCGTACTACAACATCAGCATGGCTGGAAGTTGTGCTAACACCAGCAATCGATAAAGGAGAACAGGACGGGCGTGGTGGTATACACATGTAATCCCAGTACTTGGGAGGCTGAGACAGGAGGATTGCAGGTTCAAGAACAGCCCCGGCAAGTTAGTGAGACTCTCAGCAACCTAGCCAGACCCTGTTTCAAAACAAAACCTGGAAAAAAGGGGGTTTGGGGGTATAGCTTGGAGATAGAACACCCCTGGGTTCAATCTCCAGTACGACAAAAAATGAATGAATGAACAGAATAGAATTAAGAGAAATGAAACTGCAAAACTGCAGCGCTGTGTGAATCCGCCCTTCCTGAAGGAGAAGGTAGATGTTTCTTTACAGGGAGGAAAAGCCTCTGGTGAAATGAAGTGAGGCACCGTGTTGGCCAGTCTTAAAAGGCTACTACTTGCTAATACTTACAAACTGCATCCTGGCAGAGGGAATTTCAGGCAATGGCTTCCAGTACTAAGATCTGCAGCTCTAATCAGATGATATTATTTCCCTTTTCTCTTTTCTCTCTACTCAATTTAACAGTCATGGGTGGGGGGAGATGACTTAAAACATATTTAAAAAGAAGGAAAGAAAGAAGATAGTATTTAAGGGGAAGAAGGGATTTCTTTCCCTCAACTCCCCCCCATAATTTCAAATCTAGTGAAAAGTTGAAAGACTAATAGTCACGGAGTGGGGAGATGACTCAAAACATATTTAAAGATGGAGAGTAATAAGATAGTATTTAAGGGGAAGAAGGGATTTCTTTCCTTCAACTCCCTCCCCTAATTTCAAATCTAGTGAAAAGTTGAAAGACGAGCATGCCGTTCACCTAGATACACCAATTGCTAATGCTTTTGTCACTGAAAGGCAAACATTTTACATAGGATTTAAACCATCAGGGAATACCTCTTTAATAAAGATGACACCAAAAAAAAAAAAAAAAGAAGGAGCCAACCAAGCCAAGGAAGGGAGAACATGCCAAGCAAATGGAAATGCATATATTAAGGCCCTGAGGAAGTCAAAAGCTTCCAGTGGCACTGGAAAGAGGAAAGGGTAAAAGATGCTGCTGGATGCTTGCTCAACATGTGCAAGGCCCAGGGTTCAATCCCCAGGACCAAGAAAAAAAGAAGCTGGAGAAGTTAGCAAAGATCAAACCCATAAAGCCTTTAAGCCATGTAGTTTAGATTTTATTTTAAATGCAATGAGAACCCACAGGAGGAATATAGAAAAGTTTTTCATGATTCAAGTTATTTATTTATTTATTTATTTTTTGGTATAGAATGATTCACTTTTTTTTTTTTTTTTTTGCGGTACCGGGGATTGAACGCAGGAGTGTTCTACCTCCGCGCTACGCCCCCGGCCCTATTTTTTTATACTTTATTTTGAAACCGGGTCTCACAAAGTTGCGAAGGGCCTCACTAAGTAGAGAGGGAGAGAGAGACAGACAGAGAGAGACAGAGAGAGAGAGAGAAAGCACACGCGTGCGCATGCGCGAGCTGAGGCTGGCCACGAACCCGGATCCTCCGGTCTCCGCCTCCCAAAGTACTGGGATTACAAGCATGCGCCACCACACCTGGCCTGATTCACGTTTTTAAAAGATCACTCTGTATTCAGGCCTTGCTTCAAAATAATCTAGGAAGCAGAGACAGAAATGGATTGAGTTACAGATGAAACAAAATTATACTGAAGGTGAGTGATGGGCACAAGAAAGTTTATTATACAAATTTCTATTTTTCTGTTCCACATTTTATACAATATCTAAAAGACATATGGAATGGTAAGATCACACTGGCTGCCTTTAGGTAAGAGACAAACAATGATCACTTGGCTAAAGTTGTGGCTGTAGAGATGCAGAGAAGTACCTCAAAGAAAAATCTAAAGTCTAGAGAATTTCTAACAAGCACCTTTGTCAATATTAATCCAAAGAACTGACTATATATTTCTTACCTATGTGATTCCTATTAGTTAATTTTTTTTGAGGTACTAGGGATTGAACTCAGGGGCATTCTACCTCTGAGCTAAACCCCCAGCCCTAATTTATTTTTATTTTGAAACAGTGTCTCACTAAATTGCAGAGAGCCTCACTAAATTTCTGAGGTTGGCCTGGAACCTCCTGTCTCAGACTCCCAAGTACTGGGATTACAAGCATGAGCCACCATGCCTGGCTAGTTAATTCATTTTTAAAAGCAAAAACCATGACTTTTAGTTTAATCACATTCATAATTTGGTTTGGCAACATATATACACAGACATTTAATAATAAATCTGAATCTATTTGTTCCACATTTTATTTCTGAAACTCTCCACTTCAAAGTTCACAATTCAGTTAAAAGCCTACACTTAATATGTCAGCTATATATTCTTTTTTTTTTTTCAGTACTGGAGATTGAACCCAGAGGCATTCTACCTCTGAACTACACTTCCAGCCCTATTTTTTATTCCTTATTTTTGAAACAGGGTCTCACTAAGTTGCAGAGGGCCTCACTAAGTAGCTAAAATCTTCAGGCCCCAATACTCAATTTTGATATCCATGTATCAAGGTAGGTAATTATCTACCTGGTAACAAAGCAACTGTCAACCACAGGATCATAGAATTTTATGAACTGGAAGCAATGATCTAATTCACACCTTTTGATAGACACTTAGCACTGAAGATGTGATGTCAATTGTACAAGATCAAAAATAGCCCAAGTAGCTGGGCATGGTGGCGCACGCTTGTAATCCCAGTACTTTGGGAGGCGGAGACCGGAGGATCCTGGTTCCCGGCCAGCCTCAGCTCTCGCTCGCTCTCTCTCTCTCTCTCTCTCTCTCTACCTAGTGAGGCGCTCCGCAACTTTGTGAGACCCGGTTTCAAAATAAAGTATAAAAAAATAGGGCCAGGGGTGTAGCTCGGAAGTAGAACGCCTCTGGGTTCAATCCCCGGTACCGCAAAAAAAAAAAAAAAAAAAAAAATAGCCCAAGTAAGCCAGGTAGCTCAGTGAGACTTAACTTATGACTCAAGCCACTCTTTCTGCATAGCTCCCTCCATATCTGGTTTTTGATCTTGGGTTACTCCAGCCTCCACGCCCTGAGGCATGATCCATCTGTAAAATGTCATCTAGCAAACAGTCGCTGCAGACACACTGTGAGTCTTCCACCCAACCTGTTTTAAGACAGCATTATTGATATGTGATGCCCACACAGATCAAAGTGCACCATCCAATGATTCTGGTAGGTTGCAATATTAATTTTGTTGGGGGGGTAGTGGGGATTGCACCCAGGGGCATTCTACCTCTGAGCTACACTCCCAGCCCTATTTCATTTTTTATTTTGAAACAGGGTCTAAGTTGTGAAGCGCCTCACTAAGTAGCTGAGGCTGGCCACAAACCTGTGATCCTCCTGGCTCAGCCTCCCAAGTACTGGGATTACAAGCGTGCGCCACCATGCCAGGCTGCAATATTAATTTTTTAATTGTGGAAAAAGATACATACATAAAATATGTGCTACTTTAACAATTCCTAAGCATACAATGTTTTACAACCACCATAACTATTTCCCAGGCTTCCCCCACACACCACCCCCACCATGCTGGGGATACCAGGCCTCATATGTGGTAGGCAAGCAATCTACCATTTAGCCACATCCCCAGCCCTCAATTCGTGTGTGTGTGTGTGTGTGTGTGTGTGTGTGTTTTACTGGAGACTGAACCCAGGGGCACTTTACCTCCAAGCTACACCTCCAGCCCTATTTTATTTTTTATTTTGAAACAGGGTCTCACTAAGTTGCTGAGGCTGGATTCGAACCTGCAATCCTCTTGTCTCAACCTCTCAAATACTGGGATTTACAGGTGTGTACCAGCACACCCAGTTCCTCAATCCACTCTTAACAGAGGAAACTTTTTTTGGTACTGGGGATTGAACCCAGGGATATTCTACCTCTGAGCTACACCTCAGCCCTTTTTATTTTAAAACGGTCTCAGCCAAGAATGGGAGTACATGCCTGTAATCCCAGTACTTGGGAGGCTGAGTCAAGAGAATCGCAGGTTTGAGGACAGTCTCAGCAAGCAGTGAGACTTTCATCAACCTAGTGAGACCCTGTTTCAAAAATAAAAGGGCAGGGGGTATAGCTCAGAGGTAGAATGCCCCTGGGGTTCAATCCCCAGTACCAAAAAAAAAAAAAAAAGTCTCACTAAATTGCTGAGGCCGGTCTCAAGAACCTGTGATCACTTTGGAAACAACCACTCCATTTCTAAATTGCTTCCCAGAAAATTTATAAACATAAAAGCAAAGTCTGCTACAGTACATATTTTCAATAGAGGCAATATTGTCCCAAGGGGGCAAACACTGGTTGGGTGGGTAGTATCAAAAGATCTCAGATAATACTTTTCGGTTTCTAAAATTTAACCCTTCCTAACAAAAACTTATTTCTTAGCATTTCATTTCTCTTGCTAGAAAGAAATTAAATTAAAATTTTCCCATTAGGGGTAAAATAATGAAAAAAAAAGGTTGAGAAATATTGTGCTACAGAATTCAAAAATAAGAGCCTGGGATTACAGGTGTGCACCACCAATCCCAACAAATCAATATTCATTTGGCAAAGAAACATACTTAGAAGAGTAACATACTAAGTCATCCTAGAGTTTCCAGAAATCTTATCAGAAAGCAGAACAAAATGGGCTGGTTGTAACTTCTAGTCATTTCAATAAAAATGAGGAAATGCATATGAAAGCATTTTATAGACCACAAAGCAATATTCAAAGTTATTGTTATTCACCACCAGATGGTGATCATGTCTTATTTAAAGCAAAATTCTGATGCCTTATTTGGGAGCCAGTTAAGTAAACTAGGGTATCTGAATAAAATGTTGGTGATTTAAGTATAAAATAAAACCGGCAAAATACAAGCAATTAAAAAGAGGTTCTGCCTGAAGACTTCTAAAGGAATTGATCTGTCCATGTGAACATTTGATAAATCTGAAAGTTAAGGAAAAAGATGACAGTGCATGTGTTTCTTGCATTATGACATTGGTTATAACACCATTCATTATACTTTTTTTGTGCGTGTATATGTGGCACTGGGAATTGAACCCAGGGGCATTCTACCTCTGAGCTACATCCCCAGCCCTATTTTTTTTTTTTCGGTACTGGAGATTGAACCCAGGGGCATTCTACCTCGGAGCTACACCCCCAACCCTATTTTTTATTCTTTATTTTGAAACTGGGTCTCACGAAGTTGTGGAGGCCTCACTAAGTAGCTGAGGCTGGCCGCGAACCCGAATCCTCTGGTCTCAGCCTCCCAAGTACTGGGATTACAAGCGTGCACCACCACGCCCGGCCTATTTTATTTTTTTATTTGAAAATAGGGTCTCACTAGGTTGATGAGTCTCACTACTTGCTGAGACTGCCCTCGAACCTGTGATCCTCCTGTCTCAGCCTCCCAAGTACTGGGATTACAGGCGTGCGGCACCACACCCGGCTCCATTCATTACACTTTAAACTGCAGACAGAAAAACTACTCAGCAAAACAGCGACATTAAACACTTAAAAACAAAAAGCATTATTATGAAAATATGAAAACAAATTAAAAAATAATATAGTATAATAAACTATATGAACTTATTACTCCACTTCAACAATTATGAACAGCAAGAGACTTTTTTCCACTCCAATGGATCATTTCTAAAAAAATTTCAGTTATCATGTCATCCATAAATACGGCAGTACATATCTTTCAACAATAAAATAACCATAATACCATTATTACCGCTTTTAAAATAATCATACCATTATTGTATTAACCACAAATAATTTTTATGCAACCATAATACTATTATCCATCTAAAAGTTTATAATTCCTTAATGTCAAAGAATTTCTAGTCAATTAAACAAATTTTAAAATCTCCAACTAAGAAAGGAAATCTTTTCTTGCTGCCTTTGTAGCAGATGCTGGCAGCACTTCACGTTTATCACCTCTGCATTTACGGTTCCAGTGCAGCAAGTCCAAGCCTTTGCAAGAGGAAGCTAACCTTTCCTAGGAGCGCCTCCCACCAGTAATTGACAGAAGCTCCTTACTCTGTGGTTGGGATAAGTAAGACACAATCTACACTGCCTCCCAGAGCTCAACAGGAGCATCAGCCCCAGAAGCCTAGAACTTACTTGATAATACTTCCTGTATTGACATTTTCCCCCTTCCCCTAGCTCACTTCTCTCCTCTCCTAACAGTACTTCCTGGCATCACTTCCCAAATAAACTACCAGCACTCATATTTTTGTCTCAGATTCTGCTTCTTAGAGAACCCAACACAGTATAACCCCTTAGTTTTGAATGAAAGATACAGGCATTCCCATAAAAAAAAGTAAACATGAAAACTTCTGCAACTATGTCCAAGGAGTTTACTGGCATGTAATGCCCAAAAGGCATTCAAAGATAACAGTTTTAAAAACCCTTCCTCCTAGCTGGACATGGCAGTGCATACCTGTAACCCCAGTACTTGGAGGCTGAGATAGGAGGATTGCGGGTTCAAGACCAGCCTCAGCAACTTAGACCCTGTTTCAAAATAAAAAATAAAATAGGAGCCAGGCGTGGTGGTGCAGGCTTGTAATCCCAGTACTTGGGAGACTGAGACAGGAGGATCTCAGGTTCATAGCCAGCCTCAGCAACTTAGTGAGACCCTGTTTCAAAATTGAAAAAAAATTCTAAAAATAGGGCCGGGGGTGTAGCTCAGAGGCAGAATGGTAAAATGGTAATTTACCAAGACTAGGTCCTTTGAAACACCATAAAACATGAAATTTTAAGTGTTTTTATTTATATATGACTGAATGATTTTACTGCTGTTGGTCTCAAACAACAATACGAGTTCCAAGCTTGTGTAAATTTCTTTTAAAAACCAACTTGGAAGTACTATGCTAATAGTAGAAAAAAAAAAACTCCCTCCAGCTAACACATGCTCCTCTTTTCCCCTTCTAAAAGAGTTCTCTGCACTCTTCTCTGACAGCTTCCATTTTCTCGCCTGTCCCACTTGCTCCTAACCCATCATACTCCGACTTCCATTTAAATTAAATGGACTCTTTAGTCTTTGTCTTAACTAACAGCACAGCACAGTGTTGGCTATATCGTCCTTCTTAACACCTTGGTATTCTGTGACACCACTTTTCTGATTGCTCCTCTCATCTCTTTGTCCCATCTTTTTTTATTCCTTTGCTTGAAAGCTAGTTCTATTTTAGGATTTCATTTCTTTTGTCTTTAAGTTATCCAGCCCTTTGCTTCAATTTAAATTATACTATTGTCCCATTGTGCTGGTTACGGATATGTTCAAGTAATAGAAAACCTTACCAGAGTAGCTTTTCAAATAAAGAGTTAGTTTTTCTCACAGAACAGGAAACTCAGTGTAATGAGCTGCTGGCTGGTTTTGGTTTAAGAGCTCAACAAATCCATCACAATGAACTTCCTGGAATTCCCAACCACATCATGCTATTTCTAACCTCTAGCACTTAACATGTGTAGTTCCCTCCTCTATCCTCACCCCACCTCTTCTCAGCCTCAAGGTTCAGGTTGGTTGTTGTTCCCTTAGGAAATCATTCTTTATCTCAACATATCCGGATATAATGTCCCTGTTGGCTGTCCCAAATTTATCCTATTTGTCCTTAAGTATCACACTGTTATCATAAATGCCTATGTGATTAGATGTATCCCACATTCAACAGGTCTGTGCCTTCAGCACCTAGGACAGTACCCAGCACATATCACACATTAAATAAAAACCTATTCAGGAAATGGATTTGGTCTCTTAAAAAAAATCCAAAATACTGTTTTTCATAAACATGAACTTCTCCTAACCAAAGTAACTGGTTGATTAGCAAATGAATAAACAATAATACATGTTTCTTGCTCATACTTAAAGAACCAGATAGGGAACAAAAGGACAACAAATATCTAAAGATATAAAAGGAAACATGTAAGATCCACTTTGATGATGTGCATTTATGACCCCCGATCAACTATGCCCATATTATCACCTTAAAAGTGGCCAACCATAAATGGCTTTCATGGAAACCAAGCTTTTAGGAAGTTCTGTTTTGTTTTGGCAGTCCTAGGAAATGTACCCAGGGGCCTTCTACCTCTGAGCTACACCCCCAGCCCTATTTTATTTTTTATTTTGAAACAATCTCACTACGTTGCTGAGGGCCTTGCTTAGCTGCTGAGGCTGTCCTCGAACCTTCAATCCTCCTAGCTCAGCATCCCACGTACTGGGATTACAGGCGTGCACTACCACGCCTGCCTTTTAGGAAGTCTAGTAAGCTTCCTAACATTCCCAGAGGACAGGCTACCTAAGATAAGCAAAAATCAAAATAGAAGAAACTATAACTAAATAAATGGTTCCCCTGTCCCCTGAGCCAAGATTTCTTCCAATACTTATGGCTCTACCTCCTTCTACATATCAAATACACTTTATTGAGTGTGCATGTTATGGTCCCACAAACCAGAGAGGTACCTGATTATTTTAATTCACTTTTTCTTCCCGCTTCATTTGAGGATAAAGTCTACTGTTATGTCTGTAGGCTCACATGTTGTTCTGCAATGTCCAATCTTCTGGAAAGTTCCTTTCAGTAAGCCAGGCGTGGTGGTGCACGC
>PVJS01013065.1:18360-42811 GCA_004027185.1 Glis glis
CAAAAAAAAAAAAAAAAAAAGCTCCTTTCAGTAAATTTTTTTTTCTTTATTGTGGTACTGGGGATTGAACCCAGGGGCATTCTACCTCCGGGCTACACCCCCAGCCCTATTTTTTATTCTTTATTTTGAAACAGGGTCTCACTAAGTTGCAGGGTCCTCACTAAGTAGCTGAGGCTGGTCACGAACCCGTGATACTCCTGTCTTAGCCTCCCAAGTACTGGGACTACAAGCGTGCACCACTACACCCGGCTAAATTTTATATTTTAAATACTGCTATTTTTCATCACTAGAAGTTCCATTTGGTTCCTTTTTACCTCTTTGATTTCTCTCATTATGCTTGTATTTTTCTATAAATATTCTTACTAACTAAAATACCTATATTAACACTGTTTTCTGCTAGCTCCAGCATCTCTATCATTTCTAAATCTGCTTCTTTGGATTTATTTTTCTCCTGATTATGGGTTACACTAGAACAGTTTCTCAGTATGCCCAGTAATTTCTTACTGGAAAAATCAAAGTTATGTAGCTTTTATTGAGTGCATTTCGTAGTCATTCTGTAAAGATAGTTGGGCTTTGTTTTGACAGGTAGTTATTTGCAGCTCCACCTGAGATTCTGAGGACTTTTCTGTCAACTTTACTACAACAAAACCACTGGGTTCTGCACTGAATGCCCTGTGTGCTCCAAAGAATACTTCGCTGTGCTCAGAGTTCAAACACCTCCAGCCTAAGTTCTTATAAATGTTCTAAATTTTCCTAGATATTCAGTGCTTGAACTTGTGGAGCTTTTCTCCATGTACATATGCCCCAGTACTCAGTAAAGCCTCAAGGTGGCCTCTATGCAGATTGCTGGAGTTCTTTTTTCAGTATAGCTCTCTTCTTTTCCAAACTTGGCACTGCAATTTCTAGCTGCCTGTCTCTCCAAATCCAATTGCTGCCTCCTCGTATGAGTGAGGCTGCCAGAGCTACTCAGTAGGGTCTCTCTCCCTGCCTCTGTGGTCCTGAAGCTGCTTATAGTCAGGAAGTCATGGAAGCCATAGGACTCACCTTTTATTTTCCCACTCTCAGGGATCACAGACCTGATCTGCACCTTGCTATAACTATTGAAAAAGAAATAGTTCATATTTTGATCCAGTTTACTACCTATTAAGAGGTACTACCTAATACTACCTATTACTAGTAAGAGGGTGAAAACACCTCATTACTCCATCATAGCCAAAGACGGAATTCCTAAATTGTTTAAGCAATATTGTAGATATATGCATTTGAGCAGATGATGTGAATTTAAAAAACAAGCCAGTTGTGGTGGCGCATGCTTGTAATCCCAGTACTTGGGAGGCTGAGACCGGAGGATCTGGGTTCTCAGCCAGCCTCAGATACTTAGTGAGGTCCTCCATGACTTAGTAAGACCCTGTTTCAAAAGAATAAAAAATATGAGCCGGGCGTGGTGGCGCACGCTTGTAATCCCAGTACTTTGGGAGGCGGAGACCGGAGGATCTGGGTTCACAGCCAGCCTTAGCTCTCTCTCTCTCTCTCTTTCTCTCTCTCTCTCTCTCTACTTAGTGAGGCCCTCCACAACTTCGGGAGACCTGGTTTCAAAATAAAGTATAAAAAAATAGGGCCAGGGGTGTAGCACGGAGGTAGAACGCCCCTGGGTTCAATCCCCAGTACTGCAAAAAAAAAAAGAATAAAAAATATGGCCGGGGGTGTAGCTCAGAGGTAGAATGCCCGTGGGTTCAATCCCCAGTACCGCACAAAAAAATAATTAAATAAAATAAATAAATTATAAGCAGATCTATTTATTATGCATGAGCTACCTAAAAACAAACAATATGTACATCATATAGAGGTTGTTATGGTTTGCCAAAAAAAAAAAACTTATGCTGGAGTTTAATCCCCATTGTAAAGTATTAAGAAGACAACAAAATCTAACTGGTATTTAGAGGTGGAGCCTGTAGGGAGATCATTCGGATTAGATAAGGTCATTAGGATACAGCCCTCATGATTGAATCCTGGCAGCTTTATAAGAAGAGACCAGGAGACACTTATATAAAAATGCATACTCTACTCCCTGTCTCTTGCCACGTGATGACGTGTGCTGCCTCGGAACTCTGCCAGCAAGAAGGCCATCACAAGCTGGGCGTGGTGGTGCATGCTTATAATCCCAGTACTTGGGAGGCTGAGATCCCAAGCACTGGGATTAAAAAAAAAAAGAAAGAAAGAAAGAAGGCCATCACAAGACATAGCTCCTCAACCTTGGACTTTCAAAACTGGGAGCCAAAATAAACGTCTTTTCATTATAACTCACCCAATTTGTGGTACTATGTTACTGGTAATAGAAAATGGACTAATGCAGTGGTTTAACATTTCCATAAAGGGAGAAGAAGATTTATATTGGATCTTTAAAACTTTTTTTTTCTTTTTCTTGGTGGTGCTAGGAATCAAACCAAGAACCCTGGGCATGTTAGGCAAACATTTTGCCACTGACTGATATCCCCAGCCCACGAATCCTTAAAACTATACTTGGCTGGACATGGTGGTGCACGCCTGTAATACAAGTACTTGGGAGGCTAAGGCAGGTTCGAGGCCAGTCTCTGCAATAGGAGACTCTCAGCAACTTAGCAAGACCCTGTTTCAAAATAAAAAATTACAGCCGGGTGTGGTGGTACACTCTTGTAATACAGTACTGTAATACAGTACTTGGGAGGCTAAGTCAGGAGGATTGCAGGTCCAAGGACAGTCTCAGCAAGTAGTAAGACTCTCATCAATCTAGTAAGACCCTGTTTCAAAATAAAAATAAAACAGGGCTGGTGGTATAGCTCAGAGGTAGAATGCCCTTGTGTTCAATTTCCGGTACCACTAAAAAAAAAAAAAACACCAACCTGTATACATGGAAAGTGAATTCAAAGCAATCCTATCAAAATACCAGTGAAATTCTTCACAGAAATAGAAAACATTCCTAAAATTTATATGGAACCGCAAAAGATCCAAATAGCCAAAACAATCCTGAGCAAAAAGAACAAAGCTGGAAGCATTACAATACCTGACTTCCAAACATACTATGAAGTTATCATAACCAAAGCAGCATGGTACTGGCATAAAAACAGACATATACACCAATGGAACAGAAAAAGAGAACTTACCCTATACTTGGGAGGCTGGGACAGGAGGATCGCAGGCTCAAAGCCAGTCTCAGCAACTTAATAAGCCCTGTTTCAAAATAAAAAGATAAAATAGGGCTGTGGTGGGTAGCGTGGAGGTAGAATACCCCTGGGTTCAATCTCTAGCACCGCAAAAATAATAAATAAATAAATAAACTCAGAAATAAACTCATGTATTTACAGCTGATTTTCAACAAAGGCATCAAGAATATACACACTGGAGACCCAGGCATGGTGGTATGCCTGTAATCTACTATTCAGGAAACTGAGGCAGGAGGATCATAAGTTTGAGATCTTGCCTCAAAATAAAAATAAAAAGATCTGGGTGTATAGCTGTGATAGAGTGCTTGCCTAGCATGTGGGGAGCCCTAGGTTCAATCCCTAGTACTGCCAAAAAGTAAAGAATATACATTGTAGAAGAGTTGCTTCAATAAATGGTGCTAAGAAAACTGGATATCCATCGACAGAAGAAGGAATTACTTCTCAACACATATTAAGATCAACTCATAGCCAGGCATGGTGGCACACGCTTGTAATCCCAGTACTTAGGAGGCTGAGGCAGGAGGATCACAGGTTCACGGCCAGCCTCAGCTACTTAGTGAGGCCCTCCGCAACTTACTGAGACCCTATTTCAAAATAAAGACTAAAAATAGGGCTGGGGGTATAGCTTGGAGGTAGAATGCCCCTGGGTTCAATCCCCAGTACCACAAAAAAATAAATAAATAAACTCATAATAGAGGTTAGAGATTCACAATTATATCATATTAAATTTTTAAGCTGGGCGTGGTGGCACACACCTTTAATCCTAGTACTTGGGAGGCTGAGACAGGAGAATTGTAGGTTCCGAGCCAGCCTCAGCAAGTTAGTGAGGCCCTAGCAACTGAGGGAGACCCTGTCTCAAAATAAAAAAATAAAATAAAATCTGGGAGTGTATCTCAGAGGTAGAATACACCTGGGTTCCATCCCCAGTACCACAAAATAAATATTTAACGTTTGGATCAATAAGAAATACTATAAAAAGTCAGTTCACAGAAGGGAAAAATGAATGGCCAAAAATTATGAAGAAATGCTCGATCTCATCATAGCTACACAATTAAAAAAAAAAACAACAACTAACAACCACATTAACAAAAACTTCAAAGCCTTACAATACCAAGTATTGACTATCTGGATAGATGGGACCTCTCATATACTGCTGGCAGTGTATAAACTGATAAAGCTTCTTTGGAGAGCAACCAAGTTATACCAAGGAAGTATATGCTCTTCGACCTAGCAATTCCACCCGGAGGCAAAGCTGCTAGAATGTTCATTACCAAACTGCTGCTAATAGAACAAGAACAAAAACAAACCTAAATATCTACCAGTTAAAAACTATACAGTATTTTTCACGTAATGGAATACTTACTATACAGCAGTTAAAGTAAATAAAACAAGTAGTGATATGAATATATTTCAAAAACAGTGGTGAGAGGACAACAAAGGACATTGCAGAGGAATGCATTTACATTTAAAGTTTTAAAGCATGTAAATTCATACCATGTATTGTTTATGGATACATAAATTATACTCAGCATGAAAGCATTCATGGAATAACCTCCAAAATTCAAAACACTGTTTGGCTATGGGGATGAAGGGAAAACAATCAGAACAGGAGCAGTACGTGAAGAGCTTCAACTAAATCTGGAATTTTAAAGTCTTTTAAAGAGTAAAGGCAAAAACAAGGAAACTGAATGAAAAGGCCACATCCTAGAAAATTTCAGAACTCCAGGGATTTTTTTTAAAAAATCATAAAAATCTTTCAGGAAGGAAAAAAAGCTCACTTACAAAGGAACAAGAATCAGACTGACAGATTTCTCATCAGCAACAGTGGATGCTAGAAGATAAAAAAAGCAATACTGTCAAAGTTCTGGGGGAAATTATTTGAACACTGGAATACTGTATTCAATCTACACCAGCAGTCAGAATAGAAGGCAAAGTATGTTGTCAGACATGCAAGAACTCGTAAGTTTACTACTTAGTGACCCCTGTTTGGAAAAGATATACCTCAGGAAAAGAATGAACCTAAGAGGGAAAACGTAGGCATCAAGAACAGTGGTAAGCAAATAAACCATCAAAACATACAGTTTAATAATTGTTGAGAAGTAACAGTTGGAGAAAGTCGCTCCGCACATGGAACTCGACTCAAATACCTCTGCTAGACAATCAAGGCTAATCAAGACTTATCAATTTTCAACCCAAACAACATACTCAAAAGTGCTCATGTACTTTTTGTCGATACAATGGACTCAGTCCAGGCTACATCAATATATGTCTATCTAAAGTGGCATTTCAACTGATTTGAAGTTCCATTTGCTTTTTTGTGAGGAAGTCCACTGACTACCAAACTCTCTATCCTTAGAACCCAAGAGTTCCCAAAATTACAACAAATGTCTTGCAAATAAAGATGACAGAATATCTCTGTTAAAGAAATTTTTACCTATATGAGAATACAAATGAGCACAATGCCAAGATAGTTTATTAAAGCTAATTTTGTTTTTTGTTTCTTTTTGAGACAGAATCTTACTATGTTGCCCAAATTGCCCAGGCTGGCCTGGAACTCAACATTCCCTGCCTCAACCTCCCAAGTAGCCAGTCCTACAGGAATGCTCCCACATCTAGCATAAAGGTAATTTCTTTTTCTTTCTTTTCTTTTCTTTTTTTGGTGCTGGGGCTTGAACCCAGAGACATTCTACCTCCAAGCTACACCCCCAACCGATTTTATTTCTTATTTGGAAACAGGGTCTCAGTAGGCTGCTGAGAGTCTTGCTAAGTTGCCGAGGCTGGCTTTGAACCTGCGATCCTCCTGTCTCAGCCTCCCAAGTACTGAGATTACAAGCATGTGCCACCATGCCCAGCTCAAAGCTAATTTCAATTATCTGAAATACTTAAGTAATGCACTTTAAAAAACTATTCTTAAGGGAATAACAAAACATGTTAAGTATGGATTTAACGTATGCCTAATATATATATACGAACTTAAATAATTCACCAAACCAAAAAAGCTGTGAAATAAGAAATATTGCCATAATCTAAGTAAGCCATGAAATTAACATGGTTAGTTCTTCAAATGGTACTCATATGTAAGCTATTAGAATTTTGAACTTTTTTAAATAGAGAATCACTATTAACTATTACCCTAATAAACCATGGGCCTCTTCAGCTGTTTCCTTCCTCAGTCAATGGAACTATTAATTACTCATTCTACAAGCCAGAAACCTGGGAATCATACGCAACTCTTTCTTCACATCAATCCATTCCCTAAGCACTTACCAATTCTACTTACAAAATCTTTCTCAGATCTTGCCTTTCTTCTGACTCCCCACACCAACTGCCCCAATTGATATTACACAAATACCCTCTAGCTGGTTTTCCTGTCCTCCAGCGGCCCACTGTCTTTCCAACAAGCCCAAAAGTGCTAGTTTCAGAAATGCAGATGGCCTCACTAAGTAGCTGAGGCTGGCCGCGAACCCGGATCCTCCTGTCTCAGCCTCCCAAGTACTGGGATTACAAGTGGGTGCCACCATGCCTGGCTTGAAAATTTTTTTTTAATAAAAGATAAGTAGTAGAAAAGGAATAATAATTTTCCCCAAGATGTCTGATGAAAGATAAAAGAACTAATTTTAATACTATTTCTTGAGGAGTACTGTAAAAATAAGCTTAGAAAACAGAGGTTAACAGCATATGCTCTGGCATGCAGTTAAGACATGGTATCACAACATAACCCATAAGAGAAGTTGAGAGATTAACCAAAAAGATTTTCCATCTCAGGCTTCTAAAAGCCTTTATTATAAAATCTAAGATGGAAGGACCAAGGAGGACACACATGAGTCATTTTAAAAAAAAAATTTTTTTTTGCAGTACTGGGGATTGAACCCAGAGGCATTCTACCTCCAAGATACACTCACAGCCCTATTTTTTAGTCTTTTTTTTTTTTTTTTTTTTGCGGTACCAGGTATTGAACTCAGGGGCATTCTACCTCCAGACTACACCCTAGCCCTAATTTTTATTCTTTATTTTGAAACAGGGTCTCACTAAGTTGCAGGAGGCCTCACTATAATTAGCTGAGGCTGTCCGCAAACCTGTGATCCTCCTGTCTCAGCCTCCCAAGTACTGTGATTACAAGCGTGTGCCACCACGCTGGGCTAAAAAAATTTTTTTTTAATGAGTGAAAAATGAAGATGTGGGGGATTTCAGTAATCTATCTTTACAAACAATACTCAAAAGGAAAAGGAAAGTTACACTATGAAAAATGTCTAGAAGCAAGGGATGAAATGAGAAACTAAATATACATCAAAATACCCATTATTACTAATTTGAAATACATGGCACATTCTTTTAACTAACATTTTATTTTTTTGTGGTACTGGGGATTGAGCCCAGGGGTTTTCTACCTCCGAGCTACACTCCCGGCCCTATTTTTTATCCTTTATTTTGAAACCGGGTCTCACGAAGTTGCGGAGGGCCTCACTAAGTAGCTGAGGCTGGCGGCAAACCCGGATCCTCACATCTCCGCCTCCCAAGTACTGGGATTACAAGCGTGCGCCACCACGCCCGGCTTAACTAACATTTGAGCATCTACTATATGCTAAATACTATGCTAAAAATAATAAGATAAAATAAATTCCTTAAAGAATTTACTGTTGGTCACTCACATGCTGCCTTTAGTTAATGTGCTACTTTTTACTTTAAAGACATAAAAATACTTCTGAAGCATAACTCCCAATAAATTTTTGTAACATGGACTTAAGTTCCTCAACCACAATCTTTTTTGGGAGATGGGGGAGGTACTGGGGATTGAGCCCAGTGCTCTATCACTACTGAGCTACATCCCAGCCCTTTTTCTTATTTTGAAATAGGGTCTCACTAAGCTACATAGGCTGGACTTGAACTTGAGATCCTCTTGCCTCTTCTCCCTTCTGAGTGGCTGGGATTATAGGGGTGCAGCACCATGTCTAGCTCCAAAAACAAAACTAGTTATTGTCCACCCTCTTCCTCCTCTCAACAGAATCCAAAATTTTTCCCCCAAGTGCTGGGGATTGAGCCCAAGGTCTCAAGCATGCTAGGCAAGTGATCTATCACTGAACTATATCCCCAGCCTCAACCACAGATCTTATCAGAAACCTAACTTGCTGAGGTTGGCCTCAAACCTGGGATTACAAGCATGCATCACCATGTCTGACATGTTTCAAAATTTATAAAAATAATAAAAAAGGGTGTTGGGGTATAGTTCAGAGGTAGAATATCCCTGGGTTCAATCCCCAGTACCACACACACACAGAAGGAATAGAGTATCAAAATAAATTCCCTGAAATATCCAGCATACGAAATGCCAAAGCCTCATAACCAACACTCTCTACTTTCCCAGTAAAACCCACTCACTGATGATCAAGGCACTTAATTCTGCACACTAGTAGGCTGTATGTTCTCTACCAACCTTCTCTCCTCTAAGGACCCCAAGTAAATCTGCTCTGTTCTACCTTCAGTAAACACATCCTTTCTCATCTAAGTGAACAGCATCACGACTCACACAAACTAACCCTCCCAAGACTGGGAACCATGCCTCGAAATCAAATCTTAAACTGGTCTACTTGGATGAGACTTAAGGCCAGTATAACAGCACTGCTACAACTCTTCTCTTACTGCCAATTATTATGTCACTTGGCCCCATCCCAGCACTGCCTTATGACAAGTATGCAGTAGAACCCATAGCTACCCTTACCTGAAAGAAATTTGTCCAATGTGATATCACCCTAGTAACACAGCAGATTTTAGACTCACCTAACCTATGGAAAAGTGATAATATAACAGTTGCATGAGCCGGGCGTGGTGGCACACACCTGTAATCCCAGAACTCAACTCGGGAGGGTGAGACAGGAGGATCGCAGGTTTGCAGTCAGACTTTAGCAAGGTCCTCAGCAGTTTAGTGACGCCCTGTTTTAAAATTAAAAATAAAATAGGACTAGGGGTGTAGCTCAGAGATAGAATAGCCCCTGGGTTCAATCCCCAGTACCACTATATATATAAGTAATCTTTTGGTGATTATTAAAGAAATACATAATTAACATAGAAAATGAAATGTAAGCCAGGCATGGTGGCACATGCGTGTAATCCCAGTACTTGGGAGGCTAATTAGACAGGAGAATTGCAGGTTCAAGGACAGCCTCAGCAAATAGTGAGACTCTCCATAACCTAGCAAGACCCTGCTTCAAAATAAAAATAAAATAGAGCTGGGGGTGTAGCTTGGGTTCAATTCCCAGTACTACAAAATAAATAAATAAATAAATAAATAAATAAATAAATAAATAAATAAACAAACAAACAAACAATAAGTAAATAATAAATAAATGAAATGCAAAAATATAAGAACCGAAGGAGAAAAAAATCTATTATCATACTTTTGTAAAATAATAAAGATAAACAAATACACAAAAAAGGTTTGGAATCTATATCAAATACAGGCTCACCTTTCCCTATGACCACTGCTCTGTTGAGCTCTTGCTTACACAGCTGTACATACACTATAGTACATACTTAATTTTGCTATTCACAAACTTTGTGCATGTATACAAAGCTAAGCCTGGTCTGTCTGCTGGGAGTCACCCAAAGAATATGTATTTTGAATTGCAGTGCCCCCCACCTCCCTCACACATTGTTCCACACCTCATACAGAATGTCCTGGAACTAGCAGGCACTTCCCTTGTGGCATACAGCAGGTGAAGGAGCTTAAAATGGAAGCAGTCACCCTTTCAAGTGGCTAAAGGTAGTGTAACTTTGGACTTGAGGATCAGGAGAATGGAAGTAGAGGGAACGAGAAAGAGGAAGGAGAGAGTGCCTGCTAGTCATTCTAGTTGAAGCACTGTTCTTCATTTTACAATGAGCAAAAATGTTTAAAACTTAACTAATATAAATCTAACTTACAGACACGATAAAGACAAAGTCAAACAAATTATAAAGCCTGCTAAAATATGTATTATAAAATGCACATTCTGTTTATCCATTTAATAAATTCTTTTTTTAAATCTTATTGTTCCAAAGCCGGGCATGGTGGCGCACGCTTATAATCCCAGTACTTGGGAGGCTGAGACCGGAGGATCCGGGTTTGCCGCCAGCCTCAGCTACTTAGTGAGGCCCTCTGCAACTTAGTGAGACCCTGTTTCAAGGTAAAGAATAAAAAAAAATAAGGCTGTGGGTGTAGCTTGGAGGCAGAATGCCCCTGGGTTCCATCCCCAGTTCCACACAAAAAAAATCTTATTGTTTCAGTGTCTGTCTTTACTGCTAGGCTATAAGCTCCATAAGGGCAAGGATCTTACCTATTTTGCTTGTTAATTTATCACAAGAGGATAAGCATATCTGGAACATAGCAAGTAATCAACAATCAATAATAATTTGTTATCTATATATACTTTGATAGACTTTTTTGGGGGGTACTGGGGATTGAACCCAATCTCTGAGCTACATCCCCAGCCCTATCTATATTTTGAAACAGGGTCTCACTAAGTTGCAGAGGGCCTCACTAAGTAGCTGAGGTTGCCCTTGAACCTGCGATCCTCTTGTCTCAGCCTCCCAAGTAATGGGATTACAAATGTGTGCCACCACACCCAGTTATTGATAGACTTATTATTAGATATATATTACTTCTCAGTTAATATGACTATCTTTAAAGAATAAAAACTATATTTTCATCCAGGCATGATGGCACACACCTGTAATCCCAGTACTTGGGAGGCTGAGACAGGATAATCACAGGTGCACAGACAGTCTCAGCAACTTAGGCCCTTTGCAACTTAGTGAGATCCTGTTTCAAAAAAAATAAAAAATAGGGTGGGGGGTGAATCTCAGAGGTAGAATGCCCTAAATTCAATTCCCAGTACCAGAAAAAAAATGTTTTAATTATATTTTTCTCTCGAAAAAGAATATCCTCTGCAGGAGAGGAAGATACTAAGGACCCTTGAGTCTCAGCATTGTCACTCAAGGTCTATGTTTATTTTTATTTGCACCTCATCATCTACCACCTCCACTTAGGAAGAAGCAGAGAACTTCATACCATGCACAGAATTGGGAAGACTTGAAGTGGAATGTGAGCAAAGGAAGATAAAACAACACCTTCATTTGGAATGCCTTTTTCCTATTCTAACATCAACTATAAATCTGAACTTTTTTTTTTGTGATACTGGGGGTTGAACCCAGGGGCATTCTAACTCTGAGCTACATGCCAGCCCTATTTTATTTTTTATTTTGAAACAGTCTCACTAAATTGCTGAAGATGGCCTTAAACCTGCAATCCTCCTGTCTCAGCTTCCCAAGTACTGGGATTACAGGAGTACACCCAGCTATATGCTAAACTGTCAGCAAAAAGAGTTCAGATTTAGCAGATGTGGTGGCACTTTTTTTTTTTTTTGGGCGGTACCAGGGATTGAACCCAGGGGCATTCTACCTCCAGGCTATACCCCCAGCCCTATTTTTTATTCTTTTTTTTTTCTTTTTTCTTTTTTTGCAGTACCAGGGATTGAACGCAGGGGCGTTCTACTTCCGCGCTACGCCCCCAGCCCTATTTTTTATACTTTATTTTGAAACCGGGTCTCACGAAGTTGCGGAGGGCCTTACTAAGGAGAGAGAGAGAGAGAGGGAGAGAGAGAAAGAGCCGAGGCTGGCCGCGAACCCAGATCCTCCGGTCTCCGCCTCCCAAAGTACTGGGATTACAAGCGTGCGCCACCACGCCCGGCTCCTTATTCTTTATTTTGAAACAGGGTCTCACTAAGTTGCAGAGGGCCTCATGAGTACCTGAGGCTGGCCACAAACCCAGATCCTCCTGTCTCAGCCTCCCAAGTACTGGAATTACAAGCGTGTGCCACCACAACCAGCCCACTTTTTATTTTTAATTTTAAGACGAGTCTTGCTAAATTTCTGAGGGTCTCAATTGCTTAGGCTGGCCTCGAATCTGCAATGTTCCTGTCTCAGCCACCCAAATACTGGAATTACAGGTATGGGCTACCACACTCCGCAAACTGAACTATTTGCTGATAATTTAGCATATAAGCGGAGTTTTCAAATAAGTTTGAATAACACCAACAGTTAGCTGTACATACATACTTGAAAACAATCTCTGTGCCATGCTTTTGTTCCCTGCAAAAGAAAGGCAATAAAAATGACACAACAGTCCTTTCTATTCCCAAAATTCAATGCTAATCTCAATGATAGAACAGATTCTCAAAGAGAGAGAGAGAGAGAGAGAGAGGGAGAAGGAGAGAGGGAGAGAGGGAGGGAGGGAGGGGGAGGGAGGGAGGGGGAGAGAGAGAGAGAGAGAGAGAGAGAGTGTGCGTGTGTGTGTGTGTGTGTGTGTATGTGTGTGTGTGTGTGTTACTGGGGATTAAATTCAGGGGCATTCTACTGCTGAGCTACACCCACGGCCATATATATATATGTATGTATATATATGTATATTCTTTTTTATTTTAAAACAAAGCCTTACTAAGTTGTTAAGGGTGGCTTTGAACCAGCAATCCTCCTGTCTCAGCCTCCCAAGTTCTGAGATTACAAGCACACGCTTCCATGCCTGGCTCCCCAAACATTTTAGGTGCATGCACCCTCGGGGTCTCACCTTTTTCACAGGAGCCCTAGGCGAAGAAATAACAGTTCCATTTATTAGATAGTAACCATTTGAAATTTTAAAAACTCATAATTTTATTTCATTTTTAAATAGTCATAATTACTTATGGAACATTTATTACTGTTGTGCACTGCACGATTTCTCAAACCTTATTATTAGAGTGGACACTGCTGACTTGCTTTCTCTTCCATGCTGATTTTCATAATTAGGGGATGGGGCATTCTAGCTGAAGCCACAAAGTCAAATTAAAACTTCAAAGCAAATTTTTAGGAGAAAGGAGAAATTTTTAGGAGAAAGCTTAAGCAGGACAAATCAGAGAACTAGTTTCCTCCAAAGGATATCATAATGTGTCCAAAATTTTATAAAATAGAGGACTTTTTTTGGTACTAGGGTTTGAACCCAGGGGCATTCTACCTCTGAACTATACCCCAGGCCTTTTTATTTTAAAACAGGGTCTCAAGCTGGGCATGGTGTAATCCCAGTACTTGGAGGGAGGCTGAGACAGGAGAATCGCAGGTTTGAGGCCAGCCTCAGCAATTAGTGAGGCTCTCAGCAAACTACCAAGACCCTCTTTCCAAATAAGAAATAAAAAAACAAAAACAAACCAGTCTGGGAGTGTAGCTCAGAGGTAGAATGCTTCTGGGTTCAATTCCCAGTACCACAAAATCAGGGTCTGATAAATTGCTGAGGGACTAAGTTGAAGAGGCTGGCCTTGAACCTGCAATCCTCCAGTCTTGGCCTCCTAAGTACTGTGATTACAGGCACACATCACCATGCCCAGCTTACAACTGCCTTTTTATATGTGTGTGACTCTAGGAATTGAACTCAGGGGCATTCTACCTCCAAGCTACACTCCCAGTCCAATTTTATTTTTTATTTTGAAACAGGGTCTCACTAAGTTGCAGAGGGCCGCACAAAGTTGCCCAGGCTATCTTCAAACCTGCAATCCTCCTGTCTCAGCCTCCCAAGTACTGGGATTATAAGCATATTCCACCACTCCTGGCACAATTGCCTTTTAAAAATAATTATATTTAGGTCAGGCGTGGTGGCACATGCTTGTAATCCCAGTACTTGGGAGACTGAGACCGGAGAGTCCAGGCTCACAGCCAGCCTCAGCTACTTAGTGAGGCCCTCTGCAACTTAGTGAGACCCTGTTTCAAAATAAAGAATAAAAAATAGGGCTGGGGGTGTAGCCCGAGGTAGAATGCCCCTGGGTTCAATCCCCAATACCACCAAAAAAATAAAAATAAAAAATAATAATTACATTTATATATAGCACAATTCATTTAATCGTAACAAAGACTTTTTGTTTGTTTTGTAGTACTGGGGATTGAACCCAGGGGCACTCTACCTTCGAGCTATACCCCCAGCTCTTTTTATTTTTTGTTTTGAAACAGGGTCTCACTAGGTTGCAGAGTCTCACTAAATTGCTGAGGCTGGCTCAAACATGCAATCCTCCTATCTCAGCCTCCCAAGTACTGGGATTACAGGTGTGTGCCACCACACCATGTAACAAAGACTTTTTGCCATGAGCATAATAACTCAATATTATACTCACCACATACTAAAAACTTAACATTTTAATTTCAAAAGCACTCCTGTGTCTTTTGTGTGTGTGTGTGGGGGGGGGTACTGGTGATTGAACCCAGAGGCATTCTACCTCCAAGCTACATCCCCAGCCCTATTTTTTATTCTTTATTTTGAAACAAGGTCTCACTAAGTTGCTGAGGGCCTCACAGAGGGCCTAGGTAGCTGAGGCTGGCCACAAACCTGCGATCCTCCCAAGTACTAGGATTACAAGTGTGCACCACCACACCTGGCTCAGTCCAGTGTCTTTTATCTAAAGAACATTTTTTTTTTTTGGTGGTGGTGGTGGTACTGAGGATTGAACCACAGGAGGGTTCTGCCTCTGAGTTATAACCCCAGCCCTTTATTCACATCTTTTTTTTAGCCTCCCAAGCACTGGGATTAAAAATGTGCACCACCACATCCAGCTTTTTTTTTTAATCTTATATTAAGACAGGGCCTCATAAATTGCAATGGCTGGCCTCAAACTTTTAATCCTCCTGTCTCAGCCTCCTGAGCCAATGAGATTACAATGTGCACTGCACCCAGCTCTGCAAACATCTTTAGTAAAATTTGTAATACAAGAATATTTGAAAGTGCTTGGTTTATGACAGGATATGTGTATGTATGTATGTATGTATGTATGTGTGTGTGTGTGTGCGTGTGGTACTGGAGATGGAACCCAGGGGCATTCTACCTCTGAGTTACACCCCCAGTCCTATTTTTATCTTTTTTTTTGCGGTACCGGGGATTGAACCCAGGGGCATTCTACCTCCGCGCTACACCCCCGGCCCTATTTTTTTTATACTTTATTTTGAAACCGGGTCTCGCGAAGTTGCGGAGGGCCTCACTAGGTAGAGAGAGAGAGAGAGAGACAGGGAGAGAGAGAGAGACTGAGCGAGCGAGCTGAGGCTGGCCACAAACCCAGATCCTCCGGTCTCCGCCTCCCAAAGTACTGGGATTACAAGCGTGTGCCACCACTCCCGGCTTCCTATTTTTATCTTTTTTGTATGTGTGTGGCACTAAGGATTGAACCCAGGGGGATTCTACCTCAAGCTACACCCCCAGCCCTATTTTTTATTTTTACTTGGAAACAGGGTCTCGCTAGGTTGATGAGACTCTCACTACTTGTGAGGCTGTCCTCAAACCTGGGATCCTCCTGCCTCAGCCTCCCAAGTACTGGGATTACACGTATGCACCACCACACTTGGCTTTTTATCTTTTATTTTGAAACAGGGCCTCACTACATTGCAGAGGCTGGTCCCAAACCTGCAATCCTCCTGTATGACAGGATTTTTAAAACATTATTTCATTTGATTCTTAGCTATTATCTCTATTTATTGAAGAAACTGAGGTCCACATAAATTAAACGTTTTGCCCTACAACCTCTATAATACAATGCTCAGCACTAAAATCTATGTCTTTTAACTCTTTCTAGTACACCAAAACTCTTTCCCAAAAAGATTCAGTTTAAATCTTGTTAGCCAAACCAGTATTGTTTTAACTATTACGAGAAGGCAGACAATCATCGAAGTTCTGGAGCCGGGCGTGATTGCGCACGCTTGTAATTCCAGTACTTGGGAGGCTGAGACAGGAGTATCCGATACAGGAATATCCAGGTTCAGGTTTGAGGCCAGCCTCAGCTACTTAGTGAGGCCCTCTGCAACTTAGACTCTGTTTCAAAATAAAGAATAAAAAAATAGGGCTGGGGGTGTAGCTCAGAGGTAGAATGCCCCCTGGGTTCAATCCCCAGTACCGCAAAAAAAAAAAAATGTTCTGGAAATCTTTTCCCTATACAGTATTGGCACTCACCTGTACAGACTTTTCATTAGCCAAGTGTCTTGAACTGTGTAACATTAATTTATAATTACTCTTAAGCTGGGCATGGTGGTGCACATCTGTAATCCTCCTACTTGGGAGGCTGAGACAGCAGGATTGCAGTTTAGAGATGAGCCTCAGCAACTTAGTGAGGCCCTTCATAACTTGACACCCTGTTTCAAAATAAAAATTAAATAGGAGCCGGGTGTATGGCGCACGCTTGTAATCCCAGTACTTGGGAAGCTGAGACAGGAGGATTACGGGTTCGTGGCCAGCCTCAGCAATTTAGTGAGGCCCTCAGCAACTTAGTGAGACTCCAAATAAAATAATAAAATAGGACTGGGGGTGTAACACCCCTGGGTTCCGTCCCCAGCACCACAAAACAAAACAAAAAAACTCTTAGATCACCTTATAACAGAATACATTATAATCAGTACTCTTAACAATACACCAATAGTAATGCAGT
Organism: Glis glis; assembly: GCA_004027185.1. Classification (NCBI taxonomy): domain Eukaryota; kingdom Metazoa; phylum Chordata; class Mammalia; order Rodentia; family Gliridae; genus Glis; species Glis glis. The sequence goes on from PVJS01013065.1 coordinate 35,015, forward strand.
AGCTTGGCATGGTGGTACATACCTGAAATTACCAGAACTTGGGAGGCTGAAATAGGAGGATCACAGGTTCAAGGCCAGCCTTAGCAATTTAGCAAGACCCTCAGCAACTTAGCAAGACCCTGCTTCAAAATAAAAAATAAGCCAGGCGTGGTGGCACACATTTGTAATCCCAGTACTTGGGAAGCTGAGACAGGAAGATTGCAGGTTCATGGCCAGTCTTGGCAACTTAGTGAGGCTGTCTGCAACTTAGTGAGACTCTGTTTCAAAATTAAAGAGAATAAAATAGGGCTGGGGGTGTAGTTCAGAGGTAGAATGCCCTTGTTCAATCCCTAGTACCACAAAACACAAAACAAACAAACAAATAAGATAGGGCTGGGGGGTGTAGCTCAGAGGCAGAATGCCCCCTGGGTTCAATCCCCAGTACAATAACAACAAAAACACATAATGCTGTGGTTGAGCTAAATGATTCTTCTTAACGCAGATCCATTTTACTTAGCTGGTAGCCCAATGCTCAACCGTGATAAGTATCAAACTAACTCTAATATTTTTTCCTTTGAAACTAACATAAACTAGCCAGGCGTGGTGGTACACACCTGTAATCCCAGTACTTGGGAGGCCGAGATAGGAAGATCGCAGGTTCAAGGACAGCCTCAGCAACTTAGCATGGATTAAATCCTCAGTACCAAAAAAAAAAAAAAAAAAGGAGTGGAGAGGAAAGCAATCTTCTATACCACCCAAAATACAATGCCATCTCAAAAAACCTATGCCTGCCTCTTACTTTGGTCAGAGTAAATTTCAAAAACAATTTACCAGCAATTTTCTCCCCAAATTCCCACATTTTTCTAACAGATACATTACTATTATTTCCCAAGGCATCCTAAAAGCAATTTATTAAGGCATTCTAGTTCACAATGTCTATTTCCTTTAAAATAATGTAAATAGAACCTTATAATGATATTACTAGACTAGAGGTTTTAATGGGGGGGGTTACTGGGGATTGGACCCAGAGGCATTCTACCTCCAAGCTACACCCCCCCTTTTTTTATTCTGAAACAGGGTCTCGCTAAGTTGCTGAAGGTCTCCCTAAATTGCTGACGGCTGGCCTCAACCTGCGATCCTCCTGTCTCAGCCTCCCAAGTATTGGGATTACAGGCATATGCCACCATGCCCGACTACTAGAAGTTTAATTTTTTAAAGAAATTCTGCAGGAATCTTTATACAAGGTAATTAACGACTATTTTACACTATTTTAAAAATTAGCCTTTTGTAAGCCAGAGTTTGTTAAGGGTGGAGGTAATGTGGACAGCTAAGAGATATAGACTCTATTAATACATGTAGACTGCTATATTGTGAGACTTTGGTGGCCACAACATCATACATATTCTCTACAGGTCATATTTTGAAGAATTTCACACTTGAGCCCTACTAGCAATGTAAATATATTCTGTTAACAGAAAATTCTTCATTTCCATGGCGAACAAAAAAGCAACTCTGCTTTCTTGCAAACAGCTATCTGTCTTATACAATACCCAGTTCACTCTGGCCATCCAATACAGACCAAAAAGAGAAAAAAACCTATTTGGAAAACGTTTCTTCTCCAGCCAAGGGCTGTTCCCAGATAAAGGCAAAGCACGGGGTACAACAAATATGCCTTCTCTGAGAGAAGAAATGTGCCAGAAAAGGAGAAGCATGGGTCAGGAATAAATGGGGGTGAGTGCGTGCTGGCGCTCAGGGTGAGGACTGGAGGCAGCAGGCACAGCGCTGAGATGCTCCAGCAAAAGAACCAGCAGCAGCAGCAGGAAGTTTCAATGGGGCCGAGCAGAGCATGCGCCCTGCACCCGCGCGGTGGCCTTATGTGGAAGGAGCACCACTTGCGAACACCAATAATAGACCAGCGGCACCACAGAGAGAAACATGAGCAACAAGCACCTTCTTCAACTGTTTCCCCCGCCGTCACAGCCCCTCCTCCAGCCTACAGACTAACCACCCCACCCCACCCTGCAAATGGGAGGGCGACTTCTTCTTCCCTTAAGCCCTGCTGCCGAGATGAAGGGGGAAGGGACTGGAAAAGTGGGGAGATGCTTTTCTATTATTTGGGGGGAGGTGGGGAGAGGAAGGAGGAAAACTATGGAGGAGGAGAAATTAACCCTCTCCTCTCCAAAGTGCAGAAGCTGAACCGACTTCATCCTCCCTACGTGAGAATGGAGAACACCCTCCCTTTGCAGGAGGAGCAGACCTCCCTACTCGGAGGAAGGAGTTTTGGGGGTTAAACCAACCCTCGAGGGGAAAGGAAGAGGGATGAGCCGACTCTCTCCGGGGAGTTCCCACCAGAGGGAGGGTGAGTCGAGTGTCCACCGGCCCCCGCCAACTCAGGTGGAGGGGGATAAGGGGGCGCCCCCAAAAGATGGGCCCAGCCTCCCCCGAGATGGTCGGGAGAGCTGGTGGGAGGAGGGGAGGAGGAGAAAAGCGCAAAGCTGGCCGGAACCTGCGCTCCCCTTCCCCCGCCACCTAGAGGGAGAAGGGGTGGGGGGCCGGGGAGCAGCCCCAGGGGCGGCGGACGAGCACAATGACCCCTCCCCGCCCCCAGCCCACACCTAGCCCGCGACGCCCCCACCTCGGCTCCCCGCCGGGCGCAGTGGCCCCGAAGGCCTCCGCCCCGCCTCCCCGCCGCTCCTGACCCCGGGGGCTGCGCGCCGAGGACGGACCCGGGGGCGCTGCACCCCGCGGGGAGGACCGCGGCCCCGAAGGTCTGCGAAGAGCGGAGAGGAGGAGCGCGCCCCGGCCGCTTCCCGCCGGGCGTTCGGGCCCCTCGCTTACCTTCCCCGTTGCCGACGTCCGGCGGCGGCGCCTGCAACACCCGCTCCAGCTCGGGGAACGGCAACTCAGGCAGGTCTAGCAGCGGCCCGTAGCGCTCCAAGAAGGAGCAGACTACGGCGAAGTTGGGGCACGAACCCGGGCAGCCCGGAGGAGCCATCGCCGCCGCCGCTGCCGCCGCCGTCGCCATTTTGAACTGGAGGATGGAGGAGGAGGCGATGGGGGGGCGGGGGAGTCGGGGTTCCGAGGAATGGCAGGGCAGCCTTGCGACGACAGGAGGCGCTCTCGAGTGGGCGCCCCTGCGGATCCGATCGTCTCAGGGCCGGCGCCGCGATCCCACAATACCACGGCGGCCCGGAGCAGTCGAGAGCCCAGTCAGACGCGGGACAGAGAGGCGCTCGGAGCCTTTCACTTTCCGCCCTCTTTCCGCCCCGTTCCCTCCCTCTACTTCTCCCCGCCCACTTCGGGTTTGCTACAGCCTCGTGTGACAGGGGGAATGAAAACAAGGGAAGCGGGTCGGGGGGCGGGCCGCAAGCAGCGGGGGCGGGACTTCTCGGGATCTGCGGCCAATCCGCGTGGAGGGGCGGGGCCAGGGCGCGAGCGCCGCAGGGCCGGAGAGTGGGAAAGCGCCCGCGGAGGGCGGCGGAGCTCTCGGCGCTGAGAGGTAAAGCCCCGAGCCAGCTGGAAGAGCAACTCTGAGAAGCCTGGCGTGAGTGTGAGGGGAATCCAAGAACCGAAGCGGCCATGAGATACAGGGAGAAGTAGAGGAGAGAGAAAAAGAGGAGAATGGGGGTGGGGTAGCGGGACTGGGACGAGGTGGGGAGGGAGAAGAAAGGTAGAGGTGCCACTAATCATGGGTTGGGATTGGACCTTTCTAAGAAATCTCCGAAAGTTTGCTGAGGAGTATGGCTCTCTACTGGGGGGTACAAAATATCTCATCTTTTTTTTTTTCTTTTTTTGGTACCGGAGATTGAACCCAGGCAGCCCTTTTTTTATTTTTGTTTTTGAAACAGGATCTCGCTAGGTTGCTGAGTCTCGCTAAGTTGCTGGCTTCGGCTTTGCTAGAAAAGCAGAATCTAAGGGCTCTGCTGGGGGACCGGGGCCTGAGAGAGCGGGACTCTCTGAGGATCACCTGAGAGAGGAATTGGGACCTTCTGAGCGATGAGGGTCTGAACGTCCCAAGCTCTGCAGGGAGACAGAGCCAGGTGCGAGGGCGCCGGACTCTGCTGAGGTCATCAGGGGCTGGGGACCAAAGTCTGGAAAAAGGCTCTGGAGATCGGGGCCGGAGAGTGGCTAGGATTCCACTAACAGGGTAAATATGATAGAAGATGGAACAGCCAAAAGTTTGTTAGAAGATAGACTACCACTCCGTGTGGGGGGGGATTAGCAGTGGACATTCTGTCACAGAGTCCAAGAGAAAAATCACCACCGAAGGAAAATAGAATGTGAAACTTAGGAAACAATATGCATTATGGCCAGCAGCCGAACTTCAGATTCCGCCAAACCTGAGTCCTACTAGGACTCTTTTATGACTTTCTTCAAACTTCTGTAAAATGGGGTGATAATAGTATCCGCATTGTAGGTGTTTACTGGGTAATTCACAGTAAAGTGATTAGCACAAAGCCTTAGCACGTTGTAAGTACTTAAAAATACTCGTTGTTAGGCAGGCGGAGCGGGGGCGGGCGCGGGGGGGAGGGTGGGGGGGATAGCCTGTAATCCCGGTACTTGGGAGACCGAGACAGGAAGATCACAAGTTTGAGGCCAGCACACAGTAACTTAAAGAGGGCCTCTTTCGAAATAAAAATGGCTGGGGGTTGCCAAGCAAGGTGGCAGCACACCTGTGATCCCCGTATTTGGGAGGCAGAGACGCGAGGGTTGCAGATTAAAGAACAACCTCAGCAATTTAGCAAGACCTTGTTTCAAAAAAAAAAAAAATAGGACTAGGATTATATTCGAAGGTAGAATGTCCCTGAGTTCAATCTCCAACACCAAAAAAAAAAAAAAGGCTGGGGGTCTAACTCAGACATAGAACACTCCTACGTTCAATTCCCAGTAACACAAACACACATACACACACACTAATAATAATAAAAACTCATTGTTACCAAAGAAAAGTGATCCTGTAATTTAGACTGGATTGAGCTAATTGTAGTCTACAATTTATTACTTTGACATTTAAAACTTACAAGCACCTACTTCCTAGAAATAATTTAAAGCAAGGTATAACCCAAACCACATAAAACGGGAAAATCAATGCCCAAAGTAAGATAAAGAAATATGTGGGCAAATAATTATATCACGAACATGGAAAATGGTAGCACAGTTAAAACACTGAGTTTTGTACATTTCAGATAAAAAAGGAAAAAACGGAAAAACCATATTGCACTACATCATTCTTATTATCTAAAGAAAGAATACTCATTTATCAAGAGAGAAAAATATGAGAAATTTATTGCCAAAATACTGATTTTTTTTTTTTTTTTGCGGTACCGGGGATTGAATGCAGGGGTATTCTACCTCCGCGCTACACCCCCGGCCCTATTTTTTATACTTTATTTTGAAACCAGGTCTCACGAAGTTGCGGAGGGCCTCACTAAGTAGAGAGAGAGAGAGACAGGGAGAGAGAGCGAGAGAGCTGAGGCTGGCCGTGAACCCAGATCCTCTGGTCTCCGCCTCCCAAAGTACTGGGATTACAAGCGTGCGCCACCACTCCCTGCTCAAAATACTGATTCTTAATCTGAGTAATATACAAAACCTTTTGAAAAGAAAACATTATTTTGAAACTGGCAAACACTTGTCAAAATTTCAGTTTAAGACATACTGATGTAAGAAATTAGTCTAAACAACAGTGTGAATATACTTAATGCTAGTGAAGTTTGTACTTTAAAATCCCAATACTTGGGAGGCTGAGACAGGAGGATTGCAAGTTCGAAGCCAGCCTCAGCAACTTAGTGAGGCCCTTAGCAATGTAGCGGGACCCTGTTTCCAAATAAAAATAAAATAAAATAGGGCAGCCGGGCGTGGTGGCACAGGCCTGTAATCGCAGTACTTGGGAGGCTGAGACAGGAGGAGTGCAGGTTCGAGGACAGCCTCAGCAAGTAGTGAGACTCTCATCAACCTAGCGAGACCCTGTTTCCAAATAAGAAATAAAATTGGGTTGGGGGTGTAGCTCGAAGGTAGAATGCCTTTGGGTTCAATCTCCAGTTCCGCAAAAAAATAAATAAATAAATAAAATAGGGTTAGGGATATAGCTCAGAAGTAGAATGCCCCTGGGTTCGATCCCCAGAACCACAAAAAAATAAATAAAAAGCCAGGCATGGTGGCACACACTTGTAGTCCGAATACTTGGGAGGCTGAGACAGGAGGATCGCAGGTTTTCAGCCAGCCTCAGCTACTTAGTGAGGCCATCCGCAATTTAGTGAGACCCTGTTTCAAAATAAAGAATAAAAAAAATAGGGCTGGGGGTGTAGCTCGGAGGTAGAATGCCCCTGGGTTCAATCCCCACAAAAAAATAAGTAAATAAACAAATAAATAAATATGGTTTAAATGGTAATTTTTATCTTATATATATTTTACCATAATAAAGAAGTAAAAAAATTAAAGCCTTATTTTAGGAAAATATGGTTGTGAATTATCATTGCAAAGGAGATTTTAATGTAACAAGTGGTAAAATATTTTTAAGCAATCAGTGAAATGAAACATAAAACTAAACTAAAACATTTTGATAGGACTCTCAAACTGCCCAGTATATTAGACCCTGGGGATCTAAAGACCCCAGTTTAAGAAAAATCTGACCCAGAATGCAACTTTAACAAGAATTTTGTGGAAAAATGCCAAAAAAAAAAAAAAAAGCTGGGCATGGTGGCACACGCCTGTAATCCCAGTATTTGGGAGGCTAAGTCCGGAGGATTATAGGTTCAAGAACAGCCTCAGCAACATAGAGACTCAGCAACCTAGTGAGACCCTGTCTCAGAAAATAAATATAAAGGTCTGGATGTATAGCTCAGAGGTAAAATGGTCCTTGGTTCAATCCCTAGTACCACAAAAAAAAAAGGCCAAAAAAAACCCCACTTCACATAGTCATTACTTAATTGATCTTAAATAAAAGCCAGGTATGCAATACTTTGAAATAAAAACATATATCTTTGTGAAGTAATTTCTATGCAAAGAACCTTCAAATAAAAAGAAAGATTTCATTGCATGCCATTATATGAACCTTACCCAGGTTTCTGTCTTTATTTTTAACTTTTCTAGCACCTCACCTCCCAGTCTTCTGTGAAGTTGTCAAATAACATGCTGAAAAAAGAAATAAAAGGTTTATCATAATAACTTTCTTTATTCTGTACTCATACTGTTATTAAAAGGGGGACTGATAAATAAGATTATATTTTCTACCTTTCCTTATCCAGATTGGCATGGAACAAAGTCCTTGGGCATCAGAAAGTTATATCCACCCAAAAGATAAGAGGCGTTTTACTACTGAGTAAGGTTTAGGTCATCCCTCACAAAGTCTATTCTTGAAAATAAACAATACACACCTGTAATACTGCCTACCATCTTTTGCCTTTCTGGGCTAAGAGAAAGTGTGGGTTACAAAAGTCTAATCCCAATTTATGTAGTTGAATAACTGATTTATGTGTATCAGATTAGAATGCAAAGGTGGAAGAGAGTACCTGGGTTTTTTTGTTTGGGTGTGGTTTTGTGTGGATTATTGTTTGTTTTTTATGGTACTGGGGATTAAATCCAGGGGCTTTCTACCTCTGAGTTCAGACTCTCAGCAAACTAGAGAGACCCTGTTTCAAAATAAAAATAGGTCCAGGGGTATAGCTCAGAGGTAGAATGCCCCTGGGTTCAATCCCCAGTAAAACACACACACACACACACACACATACACACACACACACAGAGGCAAGGTGGTGCATGCTTGTAAAACACACACACACACACACACACACACACACACACACACACACACACACACAC
>PVJS01013066.1:0-34337 GCA_004027185.1 Glis glis
TGGTTACCTTTCTATGTGAATATTTTATTTTGTTAAAGTCCTTAAAATATAGGGCTTAGGAGCAAATGTCATATTTCAGACACATCCGTAAAACAGTAGCAAAATCACACCCAAAATTTGGACTCTTATCTTTGTTTTGTGTGTGTGTGTGTGTGTGTGTGTGTGTGTGTGTGTGTGTGCTGGGGATTGAACCCAGGGGCATTATACCTCAGATCTATTTTATTTTTATTTTTTACATTTTATACTTTTATTTGCGTATTATAGTCTCACATGATAATGCAGTTCATAGTGATAGTGGCATACACCCACACAGCACTTGGTGAGTTTTCCCCCAGGTCCCTCTCCACTCCCCACCCCTTCCCCACAAAAGATATTGAAATTGACGGACACTGACATTATTTTTTTTATTTTGAAACAGGGTCTCCTTACATTGCTGACAGTCTCAGTAACTTCCTGAAGCTAGCTTCAAACCTGTGATCCTCCTGTCTCAGCCTCCCAAGTACTGGGATCATAGGCTTGTGCCGCCACATCTGGCTGGACTCTTGTCATTTTAATGAAGCCACAGGTTTAAAATGTAAAACAAATAGGGGCATCAATATGTTTAATTTTGTTTATGCTTTGGGTCAAATATGTTTTAAACCTGTATTTCTTTTTAAAACTAAATATGCAATAGTTTCTACCTTTATTTTTTATGCTGTTTATACATATTTATTTCTGGACTAAATTTCTTTTTTTCAGCCTTGATCATCAATCCCACCAATAAATATGCTGAAACATGAATCTTTCATTCATTATATTAAATATCATCAAATCACTTATCATATCAGAGACCATATATTACTTACTTGATTATTTGCTGTTATTTGTTTCTTTCCCATTAGGCAATAAACTTTATGAGTGTGGGGACCCTGTCTATTTTATTCACCACTGAACCCTTAGTGGCTAGCTAAATGTTTGGTAGAATTGTCAACTGATAAATAATTTTGCATAAATAAATGGATGAGTTCACTGATATTTTAATACAGCACATATTTTATCTAGTTCAAAATCATATTTTTTATTATTGTGGTTGCTTCATTTTGTGTTTAAAGTGAAGACAAAATCCCATTGCAGGAAATATTTGATGCTTTCCCACTTTTCGCTCATGTCAGATGGAAACACACTGAGATTTACTCCTATCACCCTCCCTCCCTTTGTTCACAGTGTTTCCTTGGCTTACACTGCCCAACCTGATGCTTTTCTACTCAGTAAACATTGATCCTCCTTTCTAGAATTTTTGTATTATCACATTATCTCTAAATCTGTTTTGGCCTCCCCATGGTAGATTTCTCCCCACTCATGTTTCTATGATACAAATTGATTATTGCCCTTATGATTTTTCACTGTTACTATCTATTTGAATGCTTACACCTTGGGGTATAGAATTCATCTCTAAATCTATCTTCATATTCCTGGAAACTAATAGAATACCAGGAACATAGTCCCTATTAGCATTTTCATCATTATTATGATCAACAGACCCCTACTTCTGAAGGAATTTATCTGTAAACTCCTTCCCAGAGGTGCTACCACATAGCTACATGCAGAGGACAGCAACACGTGATGCTGGAGAAGGTGGAACTCAGTTGCTTGGGAGCTGACAGAACACAGCGCCTGAGAAAAAGCCAGGTTACTGAAGCAAGGGCAGAATCTACAAGAATGAAAGGACTTTTGTGCAGGCAGTGGATGGAGATTATTAAAAGAATGAGAAAGGAAGTAATAGCAGAATATATTTCTCAACATTGTGCAAATGTTCCAAACCAGGACTTATTATGGTAGTATGACTTTCTTGGCAAATACATTTCTCATCTTATATTTCATTTCTATTTTTTCCCATTTTCTCTTTCCTAGATTTTCAATAGCACCCATCTTTTCCTCTGTCTGCTCAGCTTATTTGAAAGTTAGCATCTGACATTAACTCCATGCCATCTAAGACATGATCAAGAAGAGCTGTATTTTCCTAATGAAAGCTCACATCTGATAATAACCTGGATTAAAATTTTAATACTCTCCTGTGAAATCTGAACAAGTTTGTAAACACTCTGAGATACAGATTCCTCCTGTATGACTGGATAATACCTACCTTATATGGTGACTGAAAAGAAAAATTAACAGCCTCTGGCTAATAGGTGCTCAATATAGGTGTATTGAATTCCATTGAATTAAAAGAAAATGGTAGTCTGGTGTGGTGGTGCACTCTTGTAAATCAGTACTTGGGAGGCTGAGACTGGAGGATCGCAGGTTTCTGGCCAGCCTCAGCTATTTAGTGAGGCTCTCTGCAATTTAGTGAGACCCTGTTTCAAAATAAAGAATAAAAAATAGGGTTGGGGGTGTAGCTCAGAGGTAGAATGCTCCTGGGTTCAATCCCCTGTACCAGAAAGGAAAAAAGAAGAAAGAAAGAAAGAAAGAAAGAAAAGAAAAGAAAAGAAAGAAAGAAAGAAAGAAAGAGAAAGAAAGAAAGAGAGAGAGACAGAGAGAGAGAGAGAGAGAGAGAGAGAAAGAAAGAAAGAAAGAAAGAAAGAAAGAAAGAAAGAAAGAAGGAGAGAGGGAGGGAGGGAGGAAGGAAGGAAGTTGTATGATCCTTGTATGATCCTACGATATTTATCTCATTTTATTCAAGTTATATTCCACTTTATGTAAAGATAGATATAAAGAAGTATATTAGATTTACTAATTTAGATTAGTATCTCTTAGAGATCCTGAAAACTATTACATGTGACTTGGAATGACCAGCTTTTCTCAAAAGGTGTTTAGATTTAAAGAAGTACATTAATCTGTCCAAGGTTGCCAAGTGAATAACTACTACAGGAAGGATTAGAATGCACAAAGAACAAAGGAAAATGCACTTAAAAGAAGATACCACAATAACTAGTATGACAAAAACATTCTTGGAAATGTAGACAATATTGTAATGTGACATATGGGGGAACATTTATTTTTGTTCTTTTTAAGTAGTGAATAATAATAAGTTGATAAAACTGCCGAATTATGAATCATGCTTGATTTTAAGCAGGGGAAAACTATGACTAACTCATATCTGCTTAATCACCTGTACTAAAACATGGTTTTGCTTAATTGGTATCATTGCTGATATAAATGTTTAAAGATCTAAGAGCTGTGGCTTATTTCATGGAAAGTACTGTTAATCACTTTGGAAACTGTGGGCTTTTTAATTTTTTTTTAAATTTAAATTAAAGCTTTTTTGCTTTTTTTAAAAAAATGGAAATTTGATAGAGTTTGGTGAACTTCTGAGAGTAATTCTAGACTTTAAAGATAAATAAACAAATCAAAGGTCATCACAGACTAATGAAGCAGTGGCATCATGATTCCATGCCACTTAACAGCAGTCTTTCCCTAACACTCCTGAAGATATCAGGGCAGCTTGAACTTTCTTTTGGACAATCACACCCATCTGCATCTGCAGCAGGTACTTATTGGAGAATAGTAACAGAAGTATGGGTATTTTTGGAGCTGTAGTTCTGGAAACATGTACAAATAGATGAAAGTTCTTTTCCTCCCCCTCCTTTCTGCAGTAAGGGAAGCCTGAGGCAGTTTTCAATTAAGTGGCTCTGGGGGAACCCTAAGGGCCTGTCTTATTGCTGTGTGTGTACCGGCCCAGGGAGTTGAGGAGGAGGTGGTGAAAAGCATCATTGCTGCAGGTCTGCTCTAACCCCCTTTAATCATGGAGCATGTAGTTAGCAATATTCAGAATACACAGGCCCCGGTGAGAACCTCTGATCAGCGGATCAAGCACAGGAGCCCCCAAAGGTACTCAGCAGCCCAGAAAATCATACCCAAGGCTGGACTAGACCACCTAGGTCAAACCAGGAAAGGCCTTTTTGTTCTAGGAACTACAGAGTTATCTACCTGAGAAATCAGGTACAGAGATCTGGACATACAGTGATAATGATCTCACACATGTGCAGATTTGGTCTGGAAAGGGCTTTGGGGAATGATGTGCTCACTCTGCTTCCTGTACACAAGGAGGAACCTTGCTGAAGTGTCTAAGAGTTTTCCAGAGTCAGCACTGTAAGTATACCTCCAAATCTTATATTCCTGCTGTTGCCTCTTAGAACAAAATTACATAAATGCCCTTTGAGAAAAGTTGTTCTTTCCTGATCACATATGATACTTTTCAGTATCTCTGATAGATAAAGATGAACTCCAGTCTTCATAAACAGCAAACCCAGCACTTGCCTGGAGAAGTGCAGGGTCTCCAGAGACTGTGCTCTTGATGACCATGCTAATTTGAGGAGGAGGTTGATACTGTATTATTAAAGAGGGAAAGATGATATACTAATGGTATCTAGCTAACAGGGCAATGTTTGACACATCATTGTTACTGAATAATAGTGAATAATATGTGGGAAACATAGTGCATCCCCTTTCAACCACATTAGTTCTTTTGCTCACTTTTGTGCCTCATCCTTCAACTGCCTATGCCGAGAGGTTTCTGTTGCTCTTTTTCAATGCAACTATTGCACATTTGTCCTTGTTTCATCTCCTTCCCAGATATTTAGGTACCTAAAAACCTAGCTTCCGAGAATATTCCTGCATTTCTGGTGGTGTTCATTATCTTCTTACTCTGGCTCTTTCCCTTCTACATAGAGGCATGTGCATATCTCTGTGCATCCCACTTTCAAATTGAGTATTCTTTTAGTTTTAGGAACCTAAAGAAGCTCAGACAGAAACCGCTACTGTTCATATGTGGGGAGATGATTCATGTTTGATCATCAAATACACTTATTTTTAATTGAAGTAAAAAGCCTTACAATATCTAAAAATATTTTCATGATTTAGATCTGGAATGTCCCCCAAAAGGCTCTTATGCTGAAGGATTGGTCCCCCATGCTGCAATGATCAGTGGTAGGGCTCTTGGGAACAAATTGGATCATGAGGGCTCTGATCTCATCAACAGACTAATCAACTGATGGACTAATAATTTAATGGCATTACTGGGAGGTGGTGGAAATTGTAGGAGATGGGGCCTTGTTAGAGGAAGTAGGTTCTGAAGGCATGTGCTGAAAGAATTTATCTTATCCCTGTTCCTTTCCTTCCTCTCTTCTCCTCTGCTTCTGGGCTGCTATGACGTGAGCAGCTTTAATCCACCATGCCCTTCCGCCATGATATCCTGCCTCACAACAGGCCCAGAAGCAATGGAGCCAGTCAACTATGGACTTAAATCTCTGAAAACATGAGCCAAAATAAATCTTTCCTCCTCTATATTGATTTTCTCAGTTATTTATCCCCAAGAAATGTCTAAAACAAATATAAACCATGAGACAAGAAAAAGTGTATTATCAAGATAGGCAAATGAAAAAAAAATCTCTATGACTTAAACAAAAATAATCCAGCTGAGCATAGTCATGCACACCTATAATCCCAGTACTTGGGAGGCTGAGACAGGAGGGTCACAGGTTCCAAGTTAGCCTCAGCAAATTAGCAAGACCTTGTTTAAAAATGTAAAAAAATAAAATAAGGGTAGGGATGTAGCTTAGAGGCAGAACATCCCTGGATTCAATCTCCAGTACCCCCAAAAAAAGTCAGAAAAATTTGTATTGAAAGAAATTATATTTTTATTGAATTCCTAAATTAAATTAGAGTCCCAGCTTCCAGTTTGTAGTAAAGAGACAGAAGCCAGGGAAGGCCAATTTACTTCTCCCAACCACTGTTCCCTCACCTGTGAAATGAGATTAATAAGGGTCCTTCTCTGAACCCTGAGGTGAGTTACTAACAAAGACCTAGAACAACAAACATTCACACCTATGAGTCCTTAGTATGTGCTAACATGTTAAGCACTTTGCATGCTTTTTCATTTAATCCTCAATACTCCATGTGAGAGATAAAGTCTACTATATTCCTATTTTATATAGGAGAAGCTGAAGCTTAGATGTGAAGCTATATGTACCAATGACTTTTGACCAAAGAATGCCATGAAATGTCATTTATTACTCATTATGATTCTCCTTTCAATATGTAAGTGAATGCAAGATTTGCAATAAGCCATGTTTGACTTCTGTTGAGGAAATGAAGCTGCCATTATGTACCTACCCTTTCCTTTCATTGCCAGGCATTGCAGAAGTACTGTCTACAGGTTGAGACTCTGCTCATTCATGTCTCTTGCTTTCCTTACTCCCCTAAAAACTTCGTCTCATCCTCACAACTTTCCAACACAAAATAATAAGAAAAATAGTGTTTCAACTAAAACATCAAGAAGTCCACAAGCTATATCACTTCTTAATTAAATGGAGAAAATCAGCTAGGTGTAGTGTCATATGTGTGTAATCCCAATACTTAGGAGGCTGAGACAAGAGAATCTCAGATTCAAAACCAGCCTCAGCAACTTAGTGAGGCCCTTAGCAACTTAATTAGACATTTATCAAAATAAAAAATAAAATAGAGCTTGGGGTATAGGTCAGAGGTAGAATGCCCCTGGGTTCAATTCTCAGTTTAAATAAGTGGAGAATATCTCTCTCCCTCTCCCCCATCCCTATTTTCATGCCTCTCTCTCATTTCCTATTCTGTGATATACACCAACACACTTAAATGAAATCATTATAAAATTTGAGTAAATTCATATCCACTTCACTCTGTAGGAAAAATTACATTACTTTACTATACCAACTCAAAACAATCCTCAGGGTTTTGAGGATTAGATTAGTCTTTGTGTGTATGTGTGCGATACTGGTCATTGAACAGAGAGGCATTCTAACTCTGAGCTATACCCCCAGTCATTCCTTTTTTGAAACAGAGTCTTGCTAAATTGCTGATGCTGGCCTCAAATCTGCAATTCTTTTGTCTCTACCCCTCAGGTACTGAGATTGCAGGCACACACCACTGAATCACTACACCTGGCTTAAATTAGCTTAATTTTGAATTTATTTTACACATTTTTATTGAGTAATTCTAAGAAGTGGGCACAAATTGATCAACAATAGAGGTATCCTTTCTGTTCTCATGGTTCATACATTAGCAGAGGAGACAGAACTTGTTTGTCATTTAAGGGTGGGGATAGGAAGTGTTATTCTATGTCTTGTTTCCCTTTCTTAAGAGTAGTAATAGTAGCAGTGGTCATGGTTGTTATAGTAACAGCTCTCCTTTATTGATGCTTACTATATGCTAGTCATGGTTCTACATACCTTGCAGGTATGAAATCAGCTAATGACTATTCTAAATTACAAAACTGCTCTTATATTTCTGTTTTAACTCTTTAGTGGTTCTTTGCAGTTCCATATTAATGGGTAAACCAGTTGGACATACACAGGCCTGTAGAATATCAGAAGGCACTGAAACATCATTGGAAATAAAACTTGATGGGGAAAACTATATTTTCTAAAACTCTTTTCAGAGAGAAGAATAAAGGGGGTTGAAAATAGTTTATACAGTTGTGGGTATGAGTGTGAAAACCCTCTGTAGGGATGACTGGGGCACAGGAGGAGCTCTCTGTCGTGCCTTTAGGGGAATCTGGCTCCAGTTAATTATCACCTTCCTTTGTCTTTGTCAGATGGGATGGCATGATGGAAGCTACAATGGATTGCTCACTACAATAGAGGAGAGTCTGAGATCTGTCACTGATGCCCCTTCCAGGGCTGTGCATCTCTCAGAGCTTCCTCTAAACATATGTCGGAGAACTCAAAGACTATGATTCAAATAAGTACCAGGTTATTAAAATTCTAAGTCACCTTCACTCTTAAGACATGGTATGAATTTTGAAATTACATTAGACAATTTCTTAGTTTACAAATCCTTCCTATTCTAGTATATTATCTTCCTATCCTTCACTCCCACCATTTCACCTCTGCACACACACACAGGCCACCACTACTACCTTACCATTTCTTTTCTAAATATTTGCTTATCTGACTTCTCCACCAAGTCTCAGTTCCATTAACGGAACAATTTGTCTTATTCATCTCTGCACTCCATTGCTAGAGTTCTGCATTATGTGCAATGTGGGTGTAATAAATACTTGCTAAATAATAATTTTCTACTGAAGGAAAAATCCTAGTGACTTTTATAATGTCACACCCATTACTCCTAAGAAAATTGTATGCAGAGATCAGATGTCCAATAAATACTTGTCGAATATTTTCATGATCATCTGATCCCTGTTCCTTTAAGCATTTCCATTTCTTCTAACAAGGGCAAATCATTTTCTTTCCCATTCTTTGGATAATCTCTTTTGCTATTACTGTATTTGAGAATATCCAGAAGTGGTTTAGTTTTTTGAAGCGTGTTCAAAAATGTGTTATTTATAGACTAATTGGCAAAGCCATATAAGTGCAATGATGGCAGTTCAATTTCTGGGTGCAGTCTTATTTGGTTCATCATAATTTGACAAGTTGGCATGTTTGAGGTTAATGAGAAAATTTATTTCCAGTGACATACTAGGCATTTGGGAGAGCAACAGTCACACTAATAAGGAATTGTCTAATATGCAGACTGTATAGTCTTTGCAAAATTTGGTAAATGATTTGCTTTTCTTAACTCTAGATAAGAAGAGAAAGAAAAGAAACACCCGGGACTTCTGAAGAGAAACAGGATGCATCCTTTTATTATAAATATTTTATTATATTTAATTTCTCACACATGAACACACTAAAATACTTAAATTATTATAGACTCAGCTGAGCATGGTGGTGAACACCTGTAATCCCAGAACTGGGAGGCTGAGACAGGAGGATTGCAGGTTTGAGGTCAACCTCAGCAACTTAGTGAGGCCTTCAGCAACTTAATGAACCCTGTTTCAAAATAAAAAATAAAATATGGTAGGGAGTATATCTCAGAAGTAGAATGCCCCTGAGTTCAATATCGAGTACCAAAAAAAATATTATAGGCTCCCAAGAAATGTGACAGCTACAAATATTTGCTTATCCAAATGTATTATATCACAAAATATGCCACAACAACTTAATGTTGAAGTTAGGAGCCCAAGATGATAGCCCAGGTGGACAAACATGGGCTTTATCCCTTGCCTTGCATGGAAGCACAAAACGGAATTTAATTATTTATATATTATTCTGAAAATAATTGTTTATAATCACACTAGGAACATGCCACTAGTCTCGATAAACATCCTTTAAATACAAATTAACATCTTTGAATATTGAGAAGCAACCCTTTTCCCAAAGGCATTCAAGTAAAGAACCAAATAGTGCTCATGTTAGACTCACAGGAAGGCATACTTTAACAAATAAGCATTTATTGAATATTAATACTACCTATGTATGACAAACACTAGGTAAAATGCTAGAGAAACAACAGCAAATAGCAAATGTACTGCCACTTTCCTTCAGGAGCACACAGTGGAGTAGGAAGGACTTGCATTTCTAGTGGCTTCAAGGTTACTATATTCATGGATGAGAAACTCTACTGATGAGACCATAGCAAGTGAATGCTGTCAAGAACAGACAGATCTGGTACTTGCTGAGTAAACTGGAGCCTGCTTTTAATTAGTTCTATAGAGATCTTTGTGCTAACATAGATGGTTCTGTAAGAAACTGAAGAAATGAAATATAGCCTTTATTTAAAACAGAAAGCCTGGCCATTTTCCCAACTTGGCAAGAGCTTTTTTTGCTAGTCTAACTTATTGTGTTTGTCATTCATAGTCTTGCTTGCCACTTCTTCCAGTGTTTTGTGGATATAATTGACAAAAAAAGTATATATGTGAAGGAAGGGCTTTGGATCATTGTAATTAAAATTTTGAATACTAAGCAGTAATAACAACAGCTAGCATTTGTGTTGTGTTTCACTGTACACAATGTGCTGTCTATATTGGATTTCAGTCTTGGTTGTGCATCCTAAGTACATGTTCAGGTTGTTGGAATCCTTGTACCTAGACACTAACTTGTACATTCTCATTAAGGGGATGGGGGTGCTACTTTGAAGCAGCTTCATGAATAATATTTAATTGTAGGCAGGATTGAGAATCATGTTTTATATAATTTGTTTTTCTGCAGTTTCCTGTGAAACAGGCTTTATTTATGCTCCAGGAACATTCATGTTTTGTTGTTGATGCTTCTCCTAAGGCACATCCTTGGGGAAGCCTTCCCTAACCACATTCCCCTACATACACACACACACACACACACACACACACACACACACCATCACCACCCAAGCAAATCTAAACCACAAACAAGTATCATCAACCTACCTTTGATTTGTCATTAATATACTGCAATTTTTTATTGTCATTGTTTCTCTCCTACTTGCTTTTGAGCTCTTTAAAGACATCTACTATTATCTATTTACTTTCATATCATAAGAATGGGTTACCTTACTTGAAGAAGGCAAGAGCGAAAAAATTATGATGATGAAATAAGACATCGTGCTTACTGTGTGCCGGGCACTATTTCCAGCGCATTTGCACATGCATTGATTTAATCTCCCTGACAACCATGTGGGATAGGTGAGGTAGATACTATAATTATGCTCATTTACAGATGAGGAAACTGCAGCACAGAAAAGCTAAGCAACCTCACGTGACTCTGTCTTTGCAATGAGGATGGTAATATCAAGTCTGCATCACAGAATGAAGACATTGCTCTTTATTTTACAGGACAGAAAGCTAAAACTCTTTCGATCACATTAGTTCTTTAATGTCGACCTGTTATACTATGGTTTAGATACTTGCTCGTGCAGTAATTATAATTGTAATAATATGTGGAGTTTGAGGTTCTGACCCACAATATCCAGTGTCTGATGCATCTTCCACACTGTGCTGTTATCCCTGTTAAGTGGGGGAGGCAGAGATACCAGCTGAACCTCTGCACTGCATGTGCTTCCAGTTGAAAATAGATGATGTTAACGAACAGTACCAGCCATCTGTTGACATACTGATTTTCTATCGGAAAAAAATGGAGTGCATTTGTTCACATTTTCAGATTATTTAAAAATAAGGAGCAATGGGAGTTATTAAATTGGGCAATCTGAGTTCTAAGTAGCATTTATATACTTTTTTTCTGGATGCCTTCTTTAAAATTAAATTTTTAATAACCTTTAAGCCTTGCAGCCTTGAGGGAATCATTTCTTTCACAGTAGTTCAAAGGTTTAATTTCACAGTAAAGCTTTTGAAATATGGTATTATCCCTTTTGTTCTAGAAAATTACTGTTTAAAAAAATCATATTTCAAAGTAATGATTGTAATGAGAAAAAGATATGAAGCCCGACTTCAAAAAGAGAAAATGATAACCTCGCCTGTGATGTCCTCGTGTGAGCCTTTCCCTTGTGGATTCTAATTTGTAACAGTTCGAAAAATCTTTGGAATTGCACAGTCTCTGCCCAGTAACAGGGCCTGGGCTGCAGTCTAGGAATGGGGGAGGGAGGTGATAGAGACATAACAGAAGCCATTAACTTCCTTATATAAATAAAATGCAATATGTCTTCAGCCCTGCTGTGTGTGTGTTTCCTGCAATGCTATTTCCAAACAATGTCATCTCTGGAGTTCCAAAGCCATTTTCTTGCACATTAAAGTTGTATGTGCAGTTGTAGGGGACACTGAAGATTTCCAAGTATAGCAGAGCCTGACAGGGAAGGGGAAAATACCAACAAATTTTGAGTTTCCAGCTTGTGATAGACACCACATTCTGGCATCTAAATTGGTATTATATTTACAATCCTCACTGCAGACCCCTGAGATCAATACTGCTAGCACCATTTTACTGATATTAAGGCCTCATTGTACACTCGATGATATTCTCCTGGTCTAGGCACTCTTGGGCTGAAAATCCTCACTGCAACTTCTAATGGGAAGTCCCCTGGATGATTTATTAATTTATAAGAGTACTTAAAGAGATTTTTAAACTTAAGAATTTAAAAGACATAAAATGAATTAATGAAGAAAGACCAATGGAATGAGTATTAATATGCTTACCAGCATCAGAACCATTGACATGTAGGGGAAATGCTACTACTATTTGTTGCTAAAGGATTGGAATTAAGGGGAGTGTTGTATAGTAGTCAGGGATGCTGGACAATGACCAAAAAATGCATGGTTATAATTGCCAGGACTCCAAATTCTTGGACAAATCATTAAAATTCTTTAGTCTCAATTTCTGCACCTGAGAAATGGGTGCAGAAAAAGATGTCAATGTTGCTCTCAAGTAATAAAAGTGATAAGGATGTGGAGAAGCTTTCTGTATTACAAATTACCATTCTAAACACCATTGCTTGACCTGTTGCTCTGTTTACATGGAGGTATGACCATTGATTGTTAGATATGCCCAGTGCAGTATTTGTCATTCTTTATTGCAATTATATATTTAGATATCTTTCTTCTACAAATATATTCCAAGATCTGTAGTGAAGATATTATCTTTTATTCTTCATTGTGCTTATCATACATTATGTGCTTAGAATTGGTTGGTTGAAACTTAATAGTACATTCCTATTTATGCATTTATACATTCATTCAAGTAGCATGAATATCTACTAAGCACATGCTAGCTTTTAGAATGGAGTCATTATAGCTTTAATGAAGTAACATACTAAAAGCCTAACAAGAATGTGAGCCATAGATCATAATATCATACTTTATTCCCGCTATTCTGTATCCTGTAACTGCAGTCTACACAATAATAGCTAACTTTTTTTGACTACATACTATTTTCTATGTTATATGGTAAGCACTCTGCATGCAGTATCATACTAAATATTGCCCTATAATTCAAAGAAGTTAGTACTATTGCACATATTTAGGACACCAAGGCTTGGAAATTTTAAGTAGTTTTTTTCAATGTCCGTAAATCCTGAGGTCAAGATTCAAAATGAGATTTTTCTGATTCATTCATTTAACTATTCAACAAAGCTTTATTAAATTCTTAGCATATGTCAGGTGCTATGCTAGGTATTAGGAATGAGTGATGAACAATAGAGACATAGTCCTCATTTGCAAACCCACTGCCTAGCAGTAAAAATATTAAATACACAAATGTATGATTAATTATATTTTTATAAATAATTTCAGTATTTAAAGATATAGCGAGGGGCACCAAGTGCTATGTGCATGTATGTCACTGTCAACATGATTTGCATTATGATGTGAGACTATAATGCATCATTAGAAGCATATAAAAAATATACTAAAATTTTAGTTATAGGATCTGAGTTTAGAAAAATTTTGTTATACTTGAACTTTCCTCCTTTCAGACAGGTACCTTAAAGATATGGCATGAGAGGGTGAACTTTTATTCTCCTTATCCCCAAAGAATCATTTACAACAACCAGTTTTCTGATATTTTCAGAAATAATTTAGATTTTACTATTTAAAATGATATCTACATTTAATTTTAAATAGCATGGGACTATGATGCATATGCTAAAAATAATAGTGTGATCATTGGATACATATTCTCTTAATCAGCCAAATGACCCTGAGGTTATTCACCAACAGGCTCTTCTCTGGAATAAATGCCTTTGCTGGAACTAGTACTAGATTGTCTGGGTTGATATAGGTCCATCTTGTATTACCTTGCCTTAGTTTGTTAAATGATTCCTTGTCTCTGAACCAAGAGGCCCTGCTTGAAGAATTTAAACATGCACAGAAAGAGCTCCTGCTGTGACCCATGACATTGAGAGGTATAGTATATAATTATAATATGCATGTATATTATAACTATTATAATTATGCATGTTATAACTATGTATATGTATATTAGAATTATATATATATATTGTATTATGTAACATTATGTATAGATTTAAACTTTGCCTTGGTTCCTGGACGAGAGTTCTCAAAATCCTTGGGACTTCCTGAATATCCACTGTTACCCATATGAGCTCCTTTTGACCATGCCAGAGCTTGTGTCATTGAGGTGACTCTTGGCAGACCCTTAGATAGCTTCAGGATGGGAATTAGTTACCAGAGAAACCAACCATGTGATTAGAAGATATCAGCCACCCTAATCTCTGGGGAAAGGAGAGGGACTGAAAATTGTGTTCAATCACCAATAGCCAATGATGTAATCAATCATGCCTACCTAATAAACCTTTGATTAAAACACTGAGAACATAAGGTTTGAGGGACTTCCAGGTTGGTGAGTACATAGATGTGCTGAGAGTATGGTGTTCCCAGAGAGGATGTGGAAGCTCTGTTGTGCACCTGCCCATTCTGTCCCTTCCCCTATGGGCTTGTGTGTTCCTAGGTTGTATCCTTTATAACAGAATTATAATTGTAAGTACATTACTTTCCTGAGTTTTGTGAGTTGTTCTACCAAGTTATCAGACCTGAGGGGGATCGTGGGAACCCCTGGACTTGTAGTTGGCCAGGAAGAAATGCAAGTCGCCTGAACATTCCATTGCAGCTGACATCTAAAGTGATGACAATCTTGTGGACTATAAGTGGGGTCTTCACTAAATCATGTTAGAATTGAATTCAGTTGTTAGATGCCCAGTTTGGGTCAGATGATCACCAAACTGGTTGGTGTTAGAACAATGTATTTGAATTGTATTTGAAAATTGTATTTGAAAAAAAACACAGTGCCAGTAGGAGATTAGTCTGGTTTCACCAACAGGTCATAACCAGGCTTAAACCCTGATTCTGCCATTCAGAATTTGTATGAACTTGGTCAAGTTACTTAATTTTGTGGAGTGTCTCTCTCCCTATCTATAAAATCAAAGCATTCAAAAGGATTGTTAGAAGGATTAAATTAGTAATTATGAATAGGGTTTTACTCAGTAGCTAATACCTACGAAGTATTTAGTAATATTTAATTTCACTCTCCCCTCTTCCTTTCTTTTCTCTCAATATAAATTCCAGAAGAAACTATTTTGCCCAGGAATCAAGTAATATATATGATTACATATATATATATATATTTATATATATATATATATATATAAAATTATACACATTATACCCTAGAAATTTCAGTATTTCCCTGAAAACTGACATCTTTCAGAGTGTCTCACACATCTAGAAGTGGAAAAAATAAAAATAACACATCTCAGGTCTATTTTCATGATTTACTAGAGTGAGCATGTTGCCCAAGGAATGAAGGGACTTGGTGCATGCCATGAGGTTTTTTAGTGGTTAGAGAATCCTGTATTTTCAGTCTCTGACTTAGCTTGCTTATTTATTCTGGCATAGTTGATAGCCCAGGGTCAGACCATGTGTCAAGCAATGTGTCCTGGTTTGGGGTTTGGGAAATACAGTCACTAGTTTAGACTATATGGCAATTAAAATGCAGGAGATAGTGAAAGAAATGGCACTGAATTCATTAACATTTACAACATATTAGCTGTGGGATTTTTTTTCCAGGGGCAAGCGGCAGGAAAGAAGGGGTAGAGAATTTGCTTCCAATAAGGAGGTAGAGGTGCCTTTAAGGTTTAACCACTGAAATTTTAACAAAACCAGCTCCTCTGATAAGACCGGCCAGCCAGCCTCTGCGTGTTTTGCAATTTTCAATACCCAGTTCCGCTTTCACACTTCAATAATTCATTTTCTAGCACTTAGAATCCAGAAAACTGCTTTCACTGATGTAGCTAAAATGCAAAGAACAGAGTTTCGTAACAAACATCTCCACTTATCTCATCTCGTTCCCTAGTAAATTGTGTCAGAAAACATGTGTAAATAGTAGCAAGCAAACAGGGCATTTACTGTCTCCTTTAAAATGTGTCCTGTTTGAATTCTAGATTTAGTGACTTTTAGAGGGTAACCACTTTCCATAACAAAAATGTAAAACTTTGAAAAAATGAAATTTCTAATGTTATCATAGAATCTTCTGACTTAGACTCAAATAGAACTAACCTATTTGGAGCAGTAACTTTGTTCACACACTGAATGTTTTTGGTCACTGTGTGGTGGGTATTATTGCTTTTATTTCATAGACAAGATACCTCAGACTGGTGGAGGTTGCTTTCTTGAGGCTGAGTTGCAGTAGAGCTCAGAGGCTGTCCATTCCTACACTTGTCTGTTCCCACAAGGGAATAATTACTAATTTAGCTCCTTAGGAAGTATAAAGGTTAACATTATCATTACACATTCCAGAAGATGCTTCTATTCAGAAAAGTCATCAATTCTACCTATCAGGAGATACCTTCTCAGGAAGAACACCAGGAGATACCTTCTTAACACATGGTTATAAGTACATAACTAGTACACACTTAGTGTATATTATGTTCAAATATTGAGTAATGACTGCTATATCAAATTAACAAAATATCTGCTAAAGAAGTTTACTTTCAGTGGTCTATATACTAGAGAAAAATGAAGCAAGTGTCTGAGATCATATGTGTTGCTCTTCAAGTCCAGCGGTGCCATATGCATGACCACACATGCTTTGTTTTTCAAACAAACTGAAGATGGTTTACTGAGGAATTTAGTTATATTTAGATACTATAGTGACAATGACAATTCAGTTTGATTGGTTGCTAATATATTTCTAAATTAATCCAGGTGGAACTGCTGCTGCATGATGAAACTAAGACCATCATCTATAGAAGCTTGAACTATGAAGCCACCAATATTTGAGAGGCTGCTAACAAAACTACTGTCAATGTGGCCTCAATGAGTTCAAAGTGATGTCCATATGTGTGGACTATCCTGCTCCATCAAGAACGTTGTCCATGATGCAACCTTTGCAAATTGGTACTTACTTGAAATTAATGCAAATAATTTCAATAAATGCTAACAATTATTAACTGTTCACTTTGTGCTAAACACTCAAACACTGAGTTTGCATAATTTACATATTGTACCTCCAGACCACAGAGAAACATTAATAAGATCTTTTGTATTATAACATTTCTAAAGGTGAAGACATCAGAACTCAGAAAAGTACTCTTGAGTAAAACTGTCAAGGGTTGTTATACTCTCATAATTTTGTAAAAGAGGAGAGCAGAGGTCAGAAAAGTCAAGACCCAGCTGGCAGGGACCAACTTTCCTTGATACTAAAGGCAGGATTTCATTCCTCAGTGCCCCTTTTGAATATTTGTAAGATCAGAGCCAACTTCAAGGTAATAAAGGAGTGCCACTTATCCTCAGGCAAGCAGAGTTCTTGATTGGATGTTCAGCAGAATAAAAATCTAAAACATAAACTATGGTATCAATGGCAATGTGTCAACCAACAATTAATATCTCTTACTTATGGTGTGGAGTTATTAGTTAGCCACAGCCTGTATTTCTTGAGCCTCTTCAAATTTAGATAGAACTGGGTGGTGTCCAAGAAAGGTGAATGAAAGAAGTACAAACCTTCCTGTCCTAGCCCATAAAAACCTGAGCGATGTTTCTTTGTCTCTTATGTATCTATGCTACCTGGCTGTCCAAATCCAGGGTGATCTTGGAAGTCAAATACTGAAAGGGCAGAATCCGTACCAGCTGGGTCCCTCAAGCAAAACCATCCTCCTCCATCCCTACCTTCTGTTGATTGCTCTCTAGGTAAATAAGAAATACACTTCTCTTGTATCAACCTGTTGCGATTCGGGCATTTATTTTGTAATTAGTGATAAATAATACAGATTATGAGAGAGGTCCATAACATTTTTAGAATGTAGTCAAATATATCTGTATAGGTCAAACTAATTTTATAGAAGAGAAAAAGATTACAATGGCATTAATTCCACTTCTATTTTAGAAAATACTCCTAAACTAACGTTAGTCAACAGACTAAAGAAAAGGGAAGGGTTACTTTGGGATTTTTGAATCGCTATACCTTTTGTACTCCAGAGACCCAAATAATAAAGCCACTAGTTTCAAATACATTGAAAATAGAAAGCAGGATAAGAGTTTATTTTTAGGAGTTAGATATGAGGCGAAATGCCAAATAATGATGCCAGAATGGTACTATGATGTCCTTAACTGAAGAAGAAGGAGGAGGAGGAGGAACCTGATGATTTTGAGTTATACTTAATAAGCCAAAGTGGTATCAAAGTTAAATATGCACTCTCTTTCTCTCCTTCTCTCCCTCTGTGAATATATATTGAAATGTTGACCCTGATAAGATTATCAAGCATCATTTGGAACCTGTTATGCTATAAAAAACATTGCCACATACTTTAAATATTATCATAATATCACTCAAATCAGCAAGAAAGTAAGCATTACCCTAGCTGTTTTGTACCTAAGGAAGCAGATTCAGAAAGACTAACAGATGCCATGGTCATATGGCAGGTGTGAATGGAACCAGGAAATATTTACCCAGTTATCCTCTTCTACCCACAATGCCTTTGGTTCCCATGTCCAACAACCTAAGGACTCCACTCTCTATTTCCACTTTTGAGTCTCTGAATGGTAAGCCAGCAATGTTTATCAAGCTGCCTACTACTTAGCCCTTCTACTGAATTATCTGCTGATTACCACTTCCTTTGGCATGCCTAGCACCACCATCCACTTGTTCTCTTTCTAGCTGTAGCACTTCTGGGCCTCCTTCTCTCTGCTTCCCCCTGAAAGATTTGGCCCACTGCTATTCTTACTGGGAAATTTTCAGTATCGCAGTTCCCCACACAGTTTCTCAGTGCTTGGAATTTTTTCTCTCAGTGGAGTATCGTTATTGAATTTATGTTTGGGGCTCATATATTCATAGATAAGAAATGCATTTTGTTCTTTATATACAGACTGTATTTTATGTTGCACACTTATGCAAAGGACATGTTCTATATAAATCTTACAAATGAAAATGTGAATGTGAACATGCAAATCTGGTAACACTGTGAATTGAGATATAAATAGAGGAGTCAAATACATGAAACATTTTCTTCAAGGCAGGAAAAATAGATCAAGGGAGACAGAAAAAGATTTGCTTCAGTGCTTGGAACCTTGTTTCTTGCCAAACTCAAGGAATACAAACAACAATATTGACTTTGTAAGGTCAAAGTTACTGAGTTTTAAACAAAATGACTGCTGTGGAAGGAATATTTTCAATGTACATCAAAAAAGAAAGAAGTCTCTCTCAGAGAAAAGCTACATCATGCCAGTCATTAGCATTTTAATCCTCAGACACAGAAAATGATTTTTAAAATATTCTGAAAGGTCATGGGAAAAGGCAACTAGAATTTATTAAAAGTCTATAATATTTCAGGAATTTTACTAGATTAATTTATTCAATCACCATAAAAGTCCTTTTTGAAAAATATATTCTATTTGTCTATATCTACATCTCTGTCCATTTTTCTACTTACCTATATATTTCCATTTCAAAAAGCAAAAAGGTTTTGGCTGGTATGTTAGGTAATCTGTCCAAAGTCTTAAAGTTGGTGACAAGTAGGGCCACAATTTGAAATTAAATTAATTAATATGGTTATGCATTATAATTTTAAATACAAGTTGCCTTCAACATTCAGCCTCCAAAGGCTGAAGTTATGATATTGATAATCTGCAAATTTTAGAAAGTAAAACTTAAAATCCTGCTGATAGACCTAGATTTAAGACATTTGAATGTATCATTCTTTACTATGACATTTCTCTTCCCTAATCAACCTCTGATATCCTCATCTTGGATATCCTCATATTGGATCTCATATGACTAAATGATTTTCCCATCAATATGCACCCTTATACACTGTTGGCTAGATGGAAATTAGTAGACCTTCTATAGAGAGCAGTGTGGAAGTTCCTTAAAAAGACTGGGGATGGAGCCAACGTATGACCCAGCCATACTACTCCTAGGGATCTTCCAAAAGGAATTAAAGTCATATTACTATAGGGATACATGCATATCCATGTTTATAACAGCACAATTCACAATAGTCAAACTATGGAACCAGCCTAGGGGTCCATCAACAGATGAATGGATTATGAAATTATGGTATATGCACACAATGGAATTTTACTCAGTCATAAAAAGAACACAAATATGTCATTTGAAGGAAAATGAATGGAAGTCAAGAATATTATGCTAAGTGAGATTAACCAGTCACAGGAAGTGAAAGATCATGTCTTTTCACTCATATGTGGAAGCTAGACAGAAAGTAGAAATAAAGAGGACTTCAGATAAATGAGGGAGATACTGATAGTATAGTGGAATGGGATTTGGGGAGGAAGGTGGAGAGGCAAAAGGGGAGCTCTGATGATGGAAATGATTCAATTAGACCTTTGTTCATAAATGAAGTTATCAATACTAATTTTAGTATTATCTATGGGGAGGAGGAGGAAGCTGAGTGGGACCAAGAAGGGTCCCATAACAAGTGGGACCCATAACAACTGTTGTGTATACATATATTTCTATCACTCTGAACCTCACTATGATGTAAAACTATAATGTACCAATAAAAAATATGTACCAAAGATGAGGTACAAGCTCCAATGATACCACATCAGCTTCAAAATAATGAGAGAGTAGCGCATGGGATTAGAACTTGCCATACAGGGCCATGCTGCTTTGGTTAAAATCCTGGCTTAGTCACTTGCTCTAAGTGTGAGCTTGTACAAGTGATCCCATCATTTGGTGCTTCTGTTTCAAGACCTGTAAAATGGGGATAATCATAGTTCTGGAATCAGAGAATTATTATGAGAATCTTATTACTTCATCTAAGCAAATGCTTGGAATTTTCTCCTGCTTATAGTAGATGTTTAGTAAAGGTTAAGTATTATTGTCTCTTCCATCCCTTATATTACTTCCCTCATGTACAAATGTTACATAGCAATCTACAAAATGACTTGGGGGTTACTAGATATTCTGAGTTCTGTAATACCTATATGTCTTTGATTGAATTGTTTTCTTTACATTAAATTGTTTTACACACTGAATTTTTTGGCAATATATACTTTATTTTTATATGCTTTTATTGGTGCATTATAGTCTTGCATCATAATGTAAATCATGTTGATAGTGACATATTTGCACACAGTACTTGGTGCTCCCCTCCACCTCCCCATTTTCCCCCTTCCCAATACAGAGTACCAAGATTGACATTGGTATATTCACATATCTACATATAGTGGATGGTAGTATATCCATTAATGAATCTCAGTCTTCCCTTTCCCCTTCCCTTAGACCACCTCCCTGGTTCCACTGAAGTTTCTCCTCCATTATCTGGAGTCACTCTGGTACCCCAATTACTTCCTAGCTTGCGCATATTAGAGAAAACATATGACCCTTCACTTTCTGTGACTGGCTAATCTCACTTAACATAATGTTCTCCAGGTCCTTCCATTTTCTTTCAAATGACATAATTTTGCTCTCCTTTATTGCTGAGTATAATTCCATTGTGTGTATTTCCCATCGTTTTGTAATGTATTCATTTGTTGATGGACACCTAGGTTGGTTCCATAATTTGGCTATTGTGAATTGTGCTGCTATGAACATGGGTATATACATATTACTATAGTTCTCTGACTTTGGAAAATTAAAAAACACTAAAGAAAGAAATTGAAGAAGATTGTAGAAGATGGAAAGATCTCCCTTCCTCTTGGATAGGCAGAATAAATATTATCAAAGTGGCCATTCTACCCAAAGTGATCTAGTCAATGCAATCCCTATCAAAATATCAGTGTCATTCATCACAGACCCAGAAAAATCAGTCATAAATTTAATATGGAGAAAGAAAAGACCCAGAATAGTCAAAGCAATTCTCAGCAATAAGAACCATGCAGGAGGCATCACAATTCCTGACTTCAAATTATACTACAGAGCTATAGTAATAAAAACAGCATGGTATTGGTACAAAAACAGATACACAGACCAATGGAACAGAATTTAAGATACAGAAACAAATCTACACACTGATAGCCAATTGATTTTCAACAAAGGTGCCAGACACATATGTTGGAGAAAAGACATCCTTTTCAACAAATGGTGTTGGGAAAACTGGTTATCCATTTGTAGAAAAATAAAACTAATCTTTACCTCTCACCCTGCACAGGAGTCAACTCAAGATGGATCAAAGACCTGGAAGTTAGACTAGAGACTGTGAAGCTACTAGAAAAGGGCATAGGTCCAACACTCCAACATATAGGTACAGGTATAAACTTCCTCAATAAGATACCCAAAGCTCAGGAAATTAAAACAAGAATTAATAAGTGGGATGGCATTCAACTAAAAAGTTTCTGCACATTAAAGAAAACCATCAGGAGTCTAAAGAGAAAGCCTATGGAATGGGAGAAGATCTTTGCCAGCTATCCCTCTGGTAGAGGACTAATATCTAGAATATACAAAGTTTTACACAATTTGGAAGTTTTTGTAGACTGCTATTTTTTTCTTCAAAAAACAAGATCCAATCTGTTTCCACCTGATTTTGGAAAGTTTTCTTTATTGTTCTTGGCATGGCTAATTACTACTTCTTCAAGCTCCTACAATACCCAGGCATTCCTCTATCAGAACACATGGCATTTAACATATTCATTTACATATTTGTTTTCACTCTTAGGTATCATTTATTAGATGGCAAGAATAATTAATCATATCAATTTTTATACCTTCAGTAAGTAGTGTTCTCATAGTAGACATTCAATAAATAAATGTATATGGAATAAATGGGTAAATGAATTAAGAAAGCAATTTGTTTTAAAACAAATTGTTGTTTTCATGCTAGACGGGATCTTCACTCTAATGTATATTAGAAGTTGTTGCAATAAATCATATTATTAAAGGATACTTTTCCATTTTGTAATACTGGGGATTGATCTCAGGAGCATCTACCTCCAAGCTACACACCCATCCATTTGATTTTTGTTGTTGTTGTTGTGCTGAAACAGGGTTTAGCTAGGTTTCTGAGAGTCTCACTAAGTTCCTGAGGCTGTCACTGAAACTACAATCTTTCTCTCTCAGCCTCCCAAGTACTGGGATTACAGGTGTGTGATACCACATCCTACTAAAGGGGTCCTTTATATAATATTATTATCTTTATATTATAAATATTAACCCTTTGGGTATTGTATGACTTCTTTACTATACTCATGCATACTGTAATGATGTTTCCGGATACCTAAGACAGAGGTATAAAGAATAAAATAATATTTTTGTGAAGAGTAAAATTCTCATTTTTGAGAAAAATTTGAAGAATAGAAAAGGGAAAAAATAAGATTGGCTACTTCTTATATTATTGCATGTTAGACATGATCTTAGACCTTTCATATTCATTTTCTCAAATCTCATTCGAATTTAGGTGAGGAGGTTAGGTTGTCTCAAATTTTTCAAATTTTACTTTTTCAATATTCTGAAAACGCTGTGCCTGTATGCATGTATACATTTTTTGAGTTGTAATTTATATATAGTAAATTGCCTGTGCACTTTCTATCACTTTCCATCATTAATAGTGTGGCCCTGCATCCCAGTTTGTCAATTGTGTCAGGTTGGTTTCCCTGAGCAGTCTGAGATGAATGATGAACATCAGAGTGAAAGAGGTTGATTGGAAAATACCTTGAGGCTTTACACCTGTGGAAGGAAAAGGATAGAAGCAGAACTGGGCAGTAACAAAAAGGAAAGCTGTAATGTAGTCTCAGTGGAGGCCCCAGACCATCTATGGGAAACTGAGATGACTCTGCTGATTTCTAAGTAGAGGCTTTTCAAAGCCACCCCGTGACCACATGACATACATCTACACATTGGACTGGTCACTGGGATGACAGGTGCCTGAGAAATGGTAGCGATGTCAGATGAGCTGACTCTGCAATGAGGCCATCTCCATGAAGCGCTGTGAAGGCCACATCACAGGACTTACCAGACTGCTTGTCCCTGGTTTATGTTTGCTTCCAAATATAATTATTTATAGTGCCCCTTTTCACACGCAAAATGATCCTAATTTGAAAAATATATTATATTATCATTTTGTCCTTTAATTGGGTTCCCTGGCCATGATAGGACTGGGAAAAATGCAGGATACTAAGGAAGAGGAAACAACATAAAGAATATTCCAACTAAAAAGGAAGAGAATCTCAAACCTTAACCACGAGGAAGTGTAGGCAGGGAAAAGACACAGTTCCCTTACTTTCTCCCTCTCAGTAGAACTGAGAGGAGTAGCAGGTAATAGAAATATCAGAGAACAACTAAATCTAAATATCTCTACATATAAAATTATAAATTATATAAAAATAATTTTGTCAAATATTAGAGAGCAATGTTATCTTTCTAAAATATATAAAATAATGATATGTCTTAAATAATGGTACATCTTACTGAATTCAATGAAATGTGGTATATTGTATACTTCATTTACTCCTATACTTTATTTTTCAATTAGATCAAATCTTGAGCGGTGAAGAAGGGTACTGTTTGTAGGAGCCTCTTAATGACCCAACACCATCCTTAGGGAGGGAAAAAATGGGAGAGAATTCCAAAAGACTGAAATTTTACATGAAAGTTTTTGTTTTAAATAACATAAAACTTCTTAAACTTGAAGAGAATTGGGTATGTTGAATTAGCAAGTTTGAGCTGAAATGGCATCTAATAGGTTGAGGAAGTTTACTTACCAATCATTAAACTAGTTACCAAGAAATGAAGAAGCTATGCTTAATTCATGACCTTTAGTAAATATTCAGTGAAGACATACCCTGGTTGCATCCTAGAGCATCCTGGTTGGAGATGAGAACAAACACCCTAGAGCACTTGAAGAACTGACCCAACATCACAGTATTTGTGGCAAGGCTCAGCTGACCCCAGACCATCTCATCTCAATTCTTTATCACCGTGATGTGCTATCCTGTCTTTGTCTGTTAACATATTGTAATTTTATTTTATGGAGTTTAATTCTGTCTCAGCTCAGCAATCTCTGCTTTGCCAAACAGGAAAAGGACTTGCGAACTCAAAATGGTAGGAGGAAATGTGTGTTTTGATTCAATAATCTTAACTTTTAGGGCGTAAGTGAGGGTATACCTTTGCAACAATAAAGAGAACTTAAAAAGGGAAGGTTGTTCGATACACAATTGAAATCAATCCATGGTTAACAAGGCTTAGCTTTGAAACTAATGAATATTTAATTAAATGTCCTCATCAAGGAGACTTAGTAAATTACTGTCAAAAATGTTATGCCTATTAACATCCTTTCCAGCTCATGAATGTACCTAGAGCGAAAGTGCAGACAAGATGATCAAGATTCAAAGGATGTTAAGCTGCCAAGGTCTTCAGAGATCACCTCATCTGGGGCTTTCCAACATGTGTTCTGCTCAGCTCAGTTCCCAGATCATGTCTAAGAACAAGGGATTCTTTTGTCAAGTGAGCAGACAGGGCAATCACCCTGGAGACGCACATGGCCCATTAGCCTAGCAAAAACTCCAAGAAAAAAAAGCTAATTAAATTCATCTAACTCAGGCTTTCCTAAAATGTATTTTGCCATTAAATGCTAATCTGTATATTTTAACACATATCAACTTCCCAAGGAATGGGTGGTTCTTGGAATTCTGTCTTAGTATACTTTTATTCCTATAATAAAATACTAGATGACAAAAACTTTATACAAAAGGAGATTTATTCAGCTCATAGTTTTGAAGGCTGAAAGTCCAAGATTGGGAGGCCTATTTGTTTGGCCTCTGGCAAAGGACCCCAACTGTATAACCACATGGCAGAGAAGCAGAAAGGGGACTGGCCACATGCCAAAGGAATCAAGCAAGCCAGGTGGTCTTTCTTTATGATAATGTACTCTCTGAGGACTTGACTCAAGAATGCACTCCCAGGGGCAGAGCAGGAATCCCTTCATGAGAGCAGTGTCCTGTGATCTAATCACCTCCCTCTAGGTCCCAACTCTCAAAGGTCCCACCACCATTCAGTATTACCACACCAGGGAACAAGCACCCAGGACATGAGCCTGTGGGAGAGACACTCAAACCATAGCCAAACCACTGCAAATGCATTTGGGGAAATGCTAATTTAATTAAAACAGTGCATCATGTATAGTTAAAATAAGAAAAAGAGTCCAAAGAATTTGGGTGACCTAGCCTGGATTAGACCATCTAGCAAGCAAATGATAGAGCTACTGGGTCTAGTGGCCCAGCCCAACTGCTTTTATCCCTAGTATTGAAATTTCAAAACCTCATATCTGATCAGTTTCTCATGTGCTCGCTCAAATTTAATGGTCTTTAGTGAGCTCATGAGTTTTATTTTTTTTTCTTCTTGTTTTAACAGGTACCTAAGGGATTGGGCTTCTAGTCTACAATTATGCAAAAGCTTAGCCTCACCTCATTTCAACATTTAATCAAATCTTACTTCGTGTCCTTCCCCCACTCATTCCCCAGAGCTGCTAATTGCTTTATGTACATCTCTACTCTGAATCTTCTTAATTGTGAAAGGGTTTGAATGGATACAAGGCTTAAATTTGATTTACAAAATTCTCTTAAGTGGTCTTCATTGCTCTTAGTGGAAAGTATCCTTATTTCTTTTCTGTTTGAAGAGGTGTTAATTAAATACTTTGAGTTAATTTAAAATTAACAGTGGATATAATTTGATGTCTTTCTATTGAATCAGCAAGTTCTAAATGAAAACTCTCAGGTTAAGAGCATTCCTGTTTTAGGTGTGGTTAATCTAGGTGAATAGAGCATTTCTGAGAATAAATCATCCTTCATCCTATAATTGAATTATATGGAAAGGAAGCCTGGGATGATGTCACATGCCTTTAATCCCAGTACATGAAAGGCTGAGACAGGAGGATCACAGGTACAAGACAAGTCTCATCAATTTAATGAAACTCTCAGGAATCTAGCAAGCTGTTTCAACAAAACAAAAAATTTGAAAAGTAAGGGCTAGGGCTACAGCTAGGTGGTAAAACACTCCTGGTTTCAATCCCCAGTACCACCAAAAAAAAAAAAAAATAGAAAGGAAGGGAAAAGAAATGCAGCAAAAGTGTCCAATTCATTTTGAAAAAAGAAGTGGCTATCTAGATTCATGGATCCTTCCAAAAAGTCAAGAAGGGCCATTGGTTTTCTTAGAGTTTACAATCTGATATCAGTAGATTCATAAAATTGTCAGAGATGGCAAGATCCTTGAAGATCATATTGTCTTATTCCCTTATCACAGGGTAAAAATCAATGAAACTCACAAAAGGGAGTGATGAGTCCAGGATCACCCTGGACGTTAGCACGAGTGTTTGAAATCAGAGAAGTTGCCTTTACACTGTATCCCACAGAGAGATTTAGAAGTGCGCACAAACTGACAGGTCAAGCCATTTTTTTCTTGTGATGGTTTAATGAAGGGAAGAATCACCACGGTACTACAAATTTCAAAGTGTGGCACACCTAACCATTATTGTTGCTGTTTGCCTGGTGGGTTGATTTTTCTGTCACTGCACAACAGATCAGCATGGATTTAAGCGCTTAAAACAATACACATTTATGATCTCACAGTATCGGGGATTGAACGCAGGGGCGTTCTACCTCCGCGCTACACCCCCGGCCCTATTTTTTTATACTTTATTTTGAAACCGGGCCTCACGAAGTTGCAGAGGGCCTCACTAAGTAGAAAGAGAGAGAGAGAGAGAGCTGAGGCTGGCCGCGAACCCGGATCCTCCGGTCTCCGCCTCCCAAAGTACTGGGATTACAAGCGTGTGCCACCACGCCCAGCTGATAAAGTTTATGTCACTTAAATTTCAGGTCTTTTACTTACAATGACCATTGTGAGTACTGGGAATGGCTGGGAGGTATAGTGTTTCTAGACAATTAAAGAAGATGGGGCTTGAAATGAAAGAAATTCCGTATAAACAAACATTTATATGTCAGCATTTCTGATTCAAGAAGAAAAGAGCCTCAACTCTCCAGTTATTTGTTGTGATTTCTTCTCACTTTAAAAAAATATGCACTGTCTTATGTAATTATATGTGTATGTACTTTCCTGAAGGAGGACTTTCAATATTTGTAAGCTTCAGTTCCCAAAATGTCTGTCTCTACCATTACTCCTCTCACCCACCACGATCTATAGTGCAAGTACTTGAACTATTGCCCTTCTTAGAGTTCACCATGATTTCTCAAATTTACAATAGTGCAGAGTAAGTATTCAAAAACAGAAGGAAAGAAGAAAGGAAAAAAGAAAGGAAGGAGGAAGGAAGGAAGGAAGGAAGGAAGGAAGGAAGGAAGGAAGGACAAAGCAAGAAAAAAAGGAAAACATTAAAAAGAGATAGAGTAGGGCTGGGAGTGTAGCTCAGTGGTATAGCACTTGCCTAGCAAATGCAAGGTCTGAGATTTGATCCCCATTACTTTTTTTTGTGTGTGGTACCGGGGATTGAACCCAGGGGCGTTCTGCCTCCGAGCTACGCCCCTGGCCCTATTTTTTATACTTTATTTTGAAACCAGGTCTCACGAAGTTGCGGAGGGCCTCACTAAGTAGAGAGAGAGAGACAGGGAGAGAGAGAGAGAGAGAGAGAGAGAGAGAACTGAGGCTGGCTGCGAACCTGGATCCTCCGGTCTACGCTTCCCAAAGTACTGGGATTACAAGTGTGCGCCACCATGCCCGGCTTTGATCCCCATTACTGAAAAAACAAGAGCAGACAACTGTACCTCCACAATCAGAAACTATGTCTACCTATTTTACAGCTGCAAAACCTGATGCCTAGAGGACACCTGTACAATCTATAGTATCACACAACTTCATGAGGGTAAAATGGAACTGAACTCAAGTCTCCTTGCACAAAATATAGGGTCTTTCTGCCATGAGTGCCTACTCATCAATGCATATCCAACGAGGCATTGATTCCCAGATGCCTGCAAAAAATACATCAGTGTCATGACAACTTCTGTATTCTAGGCCAACAGAGTAACTTGGTTCACAATTCCCATATTATAATTCTAGACCAAGGGGAGGCTAAGGTTTGCAGAGAGACCTGAAGGTCACTGCAAGCCAATAAGTGTCCTATAAAATATTCCCCTAAAGAGCAAGGAATCCAATTTAATAAGGAGGCCAGAAAAATTAGAATGTGGCATGGTAGCTAGGAGGTCAGGTTTTGAAATCAGACTGACATGGATATGAATCTAAGTCTACCAGTACCTTGGGAAAATCAAATAAATTTCTTTTCTGTAAAGTGGAGCTAATAATCCTTACATCTTGAGATTGTTGTGTAGCTTAAATGACATAATGCATGTGAATTTGTCAGTACAATGCCTGGAATAACTTTCTGTAAATGTTCACTGCAGATTAGCCCGAGCATACTTGTGTAGAAGCTCTATTCCTATGCAAGCTTGTATAGGTATTACCTGGATTATTTATTATTCCACCTCATCCAAGTACCTAAAATGGACAAGAATTTGCATTGCCGCATTTTATTTGTGAATTATTTTATTTGGATTGCTTGTTTATGTATCACAAATTGAAAGTTGTATATATTTTTACAAGTAAAATGTTCATATACTACTACTGCAATCATATGGGGAGGGAAGAGAAGGGAGTGGGGTGGGATGTGAAATATTTGAGGAGATGTATGAAAGTATGTTTTTAAACATGCAACCTCACTATGATATGTAATTGCAATGCACCAATAAATTATATAAAAATAAATTCATGACAAAATTTTAACTAGTGCCCCAGGCATCTCTTGTGTTCCCATCCAATGACTGTCCCCAATCCTCACCCAGAAGTAACTTCTACCTGACTTCCTGAAACATAAATTAGGTTTGCCTGTTTTGGATTTAGCATACTGTAGGTGCTCGATTTTGTCTAAGTGTTTCCTTAATATTAAGTGTGAGATACATCTATAGTTGTGAATATAGTTGAGGACCACCCCATTTTCATTGCTTTGTAGTATTCAATTGTATGAATATGCTACAATTAATTTATCCATTTTGCTATTGGTTGATATTAATGTAGTTTCCAATTTGGGGATGTTATGAACAGGGTTACAATCAACATTCTAGTATGTATATATTCCAGGATTTTGATAAGTACATGTGTGCATTCCAGGAGTGGATTGCGAAGGTTATATATAGGTTCTGGTTTAGTAAATATTGTCAAATATTCCCCCAAATGACTGTACCAAATTAAAATCCAATCAGGGGTGTAGGAGAGTTCTGGACTATCTAAATACTTTCCTGTTGGTATTTTTCATATTGTTCATCTTAGCTATTCTGGAAGGACTATAAAGCTATAGCATTGTGTTTTAAATTTACATTCCCTCATGAATAATGAAGCATTTTTCATAGATTTCAACAGCCACTTGGACATCTTCTTTTGTGCAGTACCCAAGTTCTTTGCACATTTTTAAAATTGGGGTGTCCATTATTTTCCATTGATTTATGGAAGAAGTTTTTGTGTCTTCTGAGTTCAAGTCCTTTTTCAGATATATGAATTGCAAGGATTTTCTTCTACTCTTTCATTCTCCCTTCTTATTCTCCTGAAAACTAAATATTCCTAATTAAAATACATTTAGAAAATTTAAAAAAATTTTGTGAGGGTTTTGTTAGGACTATTAAAAACAATACCTTCTTCCTTTCCACAAATCGGAGTGCAATAAAGTTCAAACAGTCTAGTTACCCAATGTAATTTCAATGTTTCCATCCTAGGCCTGTGTTCCCTTTCACCTACTAGAGGGTTGAGCAAATCTGTCTTCCTGCAGGTTTTTCAAGACCTCTCGGAATTTCCTTTTCTTCCAAAATTAGTTCTACCATTAACATGTGTAAGAGGATCATCAGTGTTAGACAGGCAAGATAGCATTACTTGGTAAGTTAGGAAGAGAATTGGAAAAATAACAAGGCAGATTATGAGGAGAACCCTTGCAGTCGGGATGACATGGGAGACTGCAAATCAAATCTGCAAAAATGTAATTGGAGTTAAATAGCATATTCATGAATATGCATACATAGGTATTGATGTTGTGACTTTTGCACTCACTTTTTAACTACTTACTATTTTATATTATTCAGATAGTATGGCCTATATTTGACTCCTTGCTGGATTTCTGTTTCACCCAAGCAAGGATTGGTACTTATGTTAGTCTCAAACATTCTTTCCCTTATCTTGCTACCATAGAAAAAAATATTGTCTATTTTACCAAGCATTTCAAAATTGAGTAGATAAGCCAGGCATGATGGCATACACCTGTAATCCTAGTACTTGGGAGGCTGAGACAGGAGGATTGTGAGTTCAAGACCAAACTCAGCAATATAGTGAGACTCTCAGCAATTTAGCAAGTCCCTGTTTCAAAAAATAAAAATAAATAAGTAAATAAAAAGGGCTGAGGGTGTAGCTCAGAGGTAGAATTCGTACCAAAAAAAAAAAAAAGAGTAGGTAAAATTGATCTCTACAAACCTGATAAGAATAAGTTCCACCCAGCATTCTCAGAGCACATAGATAGTGAGCATTTACATAGGAAAATCTTAACAATAGGAGGTGCCTGGAGCTGGGTCTTGAGGAATCAGGACTTCTCCAGGAAGAATAGGAGGAGAGTGGTAATTTGTATTTCATTTTTAGTGGTAGCGCACACTTGTAATCCCAGTACTTGGGAGGCTTAGACCGGAGGATCCGGGGTCACGGCCAGCCTCAGCTACTTAGTGAGGCCCTCCGCAACTTAGTGAGACCCTGTTTCAAAATAAAGGACAAAAAATAGGGCTGGGGGTTTAGCTCGGAGGTAGAATGCCCCTGGGTTCAATCACTAGTAGGGCAAAAAAAAAAAAAGAAAGAAAGATCAAACAGAAAGTAGCTTGAATAAAATCCTTTTACTCAGGCAATGGGAGGTTTTAAGGTTGGAATATAGCCACATTGCTCATGGAATGAAGACCTACATTTTAGATAAAAGGGGAGAAAGAATGTCTCTCTATCTTGTCTATCTTTGGTACAAACTGCCTACCAGGTATCTGAAAAAATCATTGGGGGAATGTAATGCAGGGAAAAATCTTAACACAGCAGGTAGACTCTGCAGGCAGCATCTGGGCTGAGAAGTGTGTCTCCCAGACCATCCATCAAACCATTCTCAGGGCCTATTCTAGTCCTAGGTGCTATCTCAGCAAATGAACAACCATATGTAAAACTTGCTCAGAGGCTGAAACATTTAATTTGAATTTTTCCCTCATATGCTTGGGTAAGTTAGTCACAGATTTTTGTTGCTGTGACAAAATACCTGATACAAGCAACATAAAAGGAAGAGAGAATTATTTTAGCTCATGGTTTAAGACGTTTCAGCCCATGGTTGCTTAGCTCTATTGCTTTGAACCTGTCATAGCAAGCATGTCAAGGCAGTAGGGGTCCCTAGCAGAATAGGCTGTTTGCCTCATGGCAGCCTAGAAGTGAAGGAGGAGAGTGGAAAGACCGGGGTCCCTATGTTCCCTTTAAGGTCATGTCCCCAATGGCCTAACTTACTACCATTAGGTCCCACCTCCTAAAAGTTTCACCACATCCCATGAGCACCAAACTTTTAAAACATGAGCATTTGGGGACATTTAATATCCAAATCATAACACTGGCTTTTTTCTGTTTAAAGTAAAGAAATAAGGGACAAGGGTTTATATAAATTATTTAAAATTCTTCTATATGGGAGAGTTGTCTATTCTCTCCCATCTATTTTTATTTTATCACTTGTGGTTTTTATCAATATTGACTTTATTTTATACTTTGGGATCTAGGCCAACTCTACATTATTCATTTTGTTGCTTAAATTTTTCGCTTTGGCCACTGGGAGCTCTTTCAGCTAGTTTCTGTGTCCTTTTCACGTGACTTTGTCATTTTTTAAGCAATTCTTTAGTTTTTGGCACTACAAAATGATTCAGGATTACCTTGTAAATTTCAGGCCCTCTCTCTTAAATATCAGCCATTTCTACAAGAATCTTTGGTATCTCTTATAGGAAAATGATGTTAGAAACCAAGACCTAAGTGCTGTGTTATATAATATTTTGATGGAAGAGTTCTGTTCTCTTCTAGAAATGTATAGACTGCTGTAAAATGAGATGAGCTCAATATTTCAGGTTGAGCTTGCCCAGTATTTCAAGTAGAGCTATTGGGTTGATAAGTATAAGGTCTGCATCTTTTGACCCCTATTTCTCACTCCTCCAGCATCTGTAGTCAGAGAAAAACGAGCTATAGGCTACTCTTCACCACTGAACCCCTCTTTGTTCACATGAAGATTGCCAGGTGCTTCTATAAATTAATGCCTAACTGAGAAACTTATTTGAAGCAACCAGGAGAACTAAAAGAGAATTGTGAATGGAAAGTTTTCCAAGGAAATTTTCCATCAAGGAATCATCTGATAGATTTATCTTTCCTAGTAGATTGGCTATTTGTTGGACTGTTTCCCTTGAACCTGAAAAGATCAATGGAGACATACAGAGGCATCAACAACCACACCCTCGGTTTATTCAGAATAGTGTGACTCACCAGGCACTGACCTACTTCATCTTTACCATGGTCTCATTGAATCCTTAAAATAGCTCCATGCATAGGTGCTATTACTATTATTTCTGTTTTGTAATTGAGTAAAGTGGTCTTAAAAGATTAACTTGTCTATGATCACACAACTAGAGACTAAGGTGGAGATCTTAGTGCAAATGTCTCTGACTTTGATTTCCAATTATCTGACCTCATTTTACCTCTGTACAATGAAGAGTTCAATGGAGACACTCTTCTCAGACTGTTCTGCTTCATCGATTTCAAAGGGGTTTGCAACTATTTGCTCTTAATATATAAGGCTTGATATGCAATTTCAAAGAAGAATCATTATTTGTTTTCAGAACACATTCAAATTTTGAACCAGTAAGTGCAATTCTGTTAAACTTGGCTGGAAAATTCAACCAAGATATCTATATAAAGACTCATGAGAAAAGAGGGCATATTTAATGGGAAATTATCTGGTAAATAATGTTATTGGATAAGAAAACATACATTTTCTTTGCAACTTGATTATATAATTGATATAAATATGTATATTGCATTGGTGATAAAAGTGATTCAAAGGATTTTCACTAATAAATGGATATTTCCTGCTGTTTTTTTTTTCTCTTTTAATTTCAACATAGAAATCAGCATTGCAGAATGGAAACATAAGTTTGAGAACCAGAGGAAACTTAACTCAGAATTAGACTCTAATATTTACGTACTGAATGACTTAAAAATTTTCAAAATATTCTGTCCCTGGTGTCTCATTGATCAAATGAAAATATTAGAGAATTGCTATGAGTTCTAAATTAAATAGCACACACAAATTATTTGACTCATAGTTAATCCTACTTCTCCAAATGATATGACCAACTATATAGTTATAATAACTTGTACTGTAGAAAACAATAAAAGCAAATACCACGGGCTGCTAAGTCAAAGCAGTTTTGGTCCACA
Organism: Glis glis; assembly: GCA_004027185.1. Classification (NCBI taxonomy): domain Eukaryota; kingdom Metazoa; phylum Chordata; class Mammalia; order Rodentia; family Gliridae; genus Glis; species Glis glis. The sequence continues at coordinate 34,143 of PVJS01013066.1, forward strand.
ATGTCTTGTGATCTTCACTAAAATACATTGAGGTGTGCATTGCTATTACATTGCTGTTCATATATTACAGTTGTTGTTATCTGTTTGTCAGTTACAAATTTTAAAAAAGACAGGAATAAAAAAGTTTATCAAAAAGCCAATGCAGAGGCCAGGCGTGGTGGCGCACGCTTGTAATCCCAGTACTTTGGGAGGCGG
>PVJS01013067.1:0-42706 GCA_004027185.1 Glis glis
GGTTTTTACCAAGGACATTCTGTTATTTTAGCAAAGGCCTGAGTCAGACTTGCTAGCAATTTTGCTTTAACTGTTTAAGTGCCTTTACATTAAATAGCTGATTACAAGTGCTTTGTAATTAGCGTAGGACTCACATAAATAGTGCTCAAAGAGTCAGGCACAGTGGTGCACACCTGTAATCCCAGTACTTGGGAGACTAAAACAGGAGCATCTCAGTTTCTAGGCCAACGATTCTTCAAAAACTTTGGGTAAACCTATAAATACTATGAGAATGTATTCCGCTATTGCTTAGTTCCAGCCAGATAGTCAAGTTGGGGTTTCATTTTCTACTTTTGCTGCATTTATGGTTATCAAAACTAACTTTTAGGCTTATTCTTCAAGTGTACTGGGAATTTGAAAATGCTAAAAGCTCCCCATTTGTCCATAAGTAAATATCTCAAAATATTCTCAAATGAATTATCTCCAATGCATCTGTTATGTGAAATACTTTAAAATAGACATATTTTACATAAATGCAAAAACCAAATGCTTATTTTTGTACAGTCTTTTTTCTTGTTTCTTTTAACTTTGCAAATACTTTTCTTCTCATAAAAATCAATACTGAACCATATAACTCCCAGAAACTATCTCATGTAAAGCCTCTACAAGTTTAGATCTTAAAAATATAGAGGAATACCTATTTTTTTTGTCATTTTATGTCTTTAAAGTAGAATAACTTTTCTGCTATTTCAGTGAGCAATACTTTATGAAAATTGCTCTATGTAATATATACATAATTATTTTTAATGGCAGCATAATACTTCATGGTGGAGATATATCACAACTTAGTTATGCTTCAAATGTAGTCAATTAAGTTGTTTCTCTTTTTATGGTTCTCTAAAAACAATATTTACAAATTCATTTTTGATACATATACAATTATACAATGGTTCTTTATTTCTATGGAGAGTATAACCCAGCACAGGATTATTGATTTGAAAGAAAAATTTATAGTAATATGCATTATTTTTTCTGTTGCTCAATTTTTTGTCTTAAAACCAGTTCAGGTTTTTAGAAGCAATATGAAAGTGTATAAAATGCAAACTTATTATTACTTTTATTTTCACCTGAATACTAGTGAGTTTAACAATTTGAATTTATATTTGGTGAATTTTATATTCATACCAATTAATAATTGATTTTTAATCATTGTTTCTTTTTCTTATCAGCATACACAGATACTCTGCTTATTGTCTGCATTACAAACTTGCTTTCCATTGCCATATATTTGTTATCAATTTTTATGTAAGCAAGTGTTGGTGTCTATCATTTTAGCTGTTAGTCTTTTGTACAATTGTTATTACTTTTGGCTACTTACAAAGGTCTAAATTTAGTAAAAGTTGTGATAATCTTGTTTTGGAAGAAAACCAACCCTTCCTTATACAAATCATCAATAAAAGGTGGACTGTCTTCCACTGGTGATGTAGATAAAAGAATCCCCCTTCTGTTCTCCATGTATTCTCCCAGAACCACAGAGAGAAGATTCAGTTTACCTCTTCAACTTATTTTTTGAGGCTAATCATGCTACTGATATTATTGTGAAGGACTGTTAGAATTTCAAGTGGGAATAAGAGGTACTAATCTGTTTTTGAAGCACCTGTCCAAAACTTTGAGGGAGAATATTCAATGCCAAGTCTTTTTTCCCCAGAACTCTAGACCTTATTTTTTTATGAGCCCCAAATGTCATTTGAAAAAGGCAGATTGTACAATTCGTTTAGTGTAAAACAAATAAAAGAAAGATAATTTTAGGTCATAGTCTTCCTACAATGTCTTTTCATTCTGTGTTTAAAGCTATTTTGTTGTTGTTAAGAGGAAAAAGCACCCTAGAATTCATTATGATTGATTAACATTCACATACAATTGCTGTCATCCATTATTCCATTGGTATTGATATGTAACATATATACTTTCATGAAAAGCTGCCTAAAATTCCTGATCAATTCTATACATATTTACATATTTTCTTTAAATTTGGAAACTATGAAAACCAGGTCTATTTTGTAGAAGGAAAAATGATTTACCTAAGGTTACAAAATAAGTTTCTATGTCTTTTTCATTTTGTGGCATATAGTACCTATGATGCACCAGAATTTAGCTTGTTTTCCTTCCTTTCAGTGAGGTATATACCATTTTATAAACAAAATACCATTCAGTGAGTCATCAGTAGCTCCAAAACCGAATAACTCAGTTACAATGAATTCATTATGAGAAGAAAAATGACGGACACTACCCAAAACCTCTGAATTTGTATGCATGGAAATTACTGTTCTAGATATGGTAGGGAAGGGAAGAGAGGAATTAATCATTTTTATTAATATGCTATTCAAAAAAATGTGCACTTTCTCCTCATTTTCAGGACTAACATATCATGTCTGACACATTTATTTTTGTCCTTCACAGTGAGTTACATTTCATCTTTTGGGTTATTGGCACGAGTAAAAAGAGATAGTCTTGCTGAGGCCCATTAATAGTTTCATATATCACTTTAGCAGTGACTCTGCATCTCCACTGCATAAGTTCACTTTCTAGCTCTTCACTCTTCTTCATACATTTGTAGCACAATTTGGAGAGGTCAATGCTTATTCTCCTTCCACCGTAGGTGATAACAGGAAAGATCAGTCTTTGTGTGAATTGGCATCAATATTTTCTGAAACATTTTAAATTGTCGTAAACATTTCACATCATAAATATAAAGTGTACTAATGCATTTGTGATATGGAACAAGTCATAATCTTCCTTAAATTGTTCTGTTTATGTATAGGGCTATGATACTACTCCTTACACCTGCATACTGACTAGAATATGTATGTCCTAGAAAAACTTACTTTTGGAAGATGCCGTAATCTTATGCGTCCTAAGGTTTGGTTATAAAGTAGAATTTCATTTTTGCCAATGAGTATCCATTTAAAGACAGGTCAGTAAATAGAAGAAAAGTTTGTACTTTTTTTTGTTCTATCTGCTCTCAGTAAATAACATCTTTCCTCCAATATCAATATTGACAGGAATGTTGCAAGAGCTGAACTGTATTCTATAACCTTCATAAAAAAGAGATATGATTGTTTGAACTTGTATAGCAATAGTGATGGGTTAAACTTTGTACTCTGCATATTTATGTTATGTACATGTAATCAAGATATTTAATCAGTTCCAGCCAAGTGCAGTGACACATGCCTGTAGTCCTAGTACTGGGGAGGCTGAGACAGAAGGATCCCAGATTCCAGGCCAGTGTGTAGTTCTTTAGTGAGACCCTGTTTAAAAACAATTAAATAGGGCTGGGATGTAGCTCAGAGGGAGAACACCTTGGAGGTTTAATCCCTAGTAACACAAAAACAAAATTAGAATAAATTAAATATATAGCTGGGAGTAGCTTAGAGGTAGAATGTCCCAGAGCTCAATTTATAGCACCACACACACACACAACACACAATACACACATACAAAGATATTTAATCATTTCCAATAATTTTTATACCCCAATAATTTCTTATACTCATTTATGTTTTGCTTCTATTTAATAAATCAAAAAATAGTTTCCAAATGGGTGAAATCTACAGAAATATAAATAGAAATTACATTTCTAATGATTTTAAAGTGTTCCATCCAACGTATTATGTCCCAGCACTGTCTCGAAGACTTATGAACACTCAGCGTTTATCAAGCTTTATTAGTTGATCCATAAGAAAGACTGTTTTATAGAAGTGTAAAACTTGCAGCAATAAAAATAAACTTCATGGCTCTGTTTTTTTCTGATTTTTGAGTTATTTATCCACCTATCTTTTTGCTTATCATTCTGGTTGCTAAAAACACACCTGGATTTAAAAGGCCCATATTAATGTATATTTGCTAAATAAGGTACTTGATTCAGTGAAGGCTTCCCTGAGGAATGCATACATATGGTACAAAAAGCTACAGAAAACCTCTTTTAGAAATGCTTTATTTTTTGGCATTAACCTATTTAAAAGATCAAGTTATTTGTCTTATAAATTCACACAAATTTGGTACCTGGCAAATTGCCATTTTGTGGTTACGTTGTTTCTCTATTGAACATATTTCCTGTAAAATAATAATTATAACTAGAAATTTAATTTAAGTTATATTCATCTTTTGGAGAGGAGGAATAATAATGATTATGTGTACTTTCTATCGTGTTAAATTATGAAACACAATCTGGAAGTTCTACTCTTACTAACATAAACATTAGCTAAAGTATAGAGTGCTCTAAGCTTGATGCTGCATTATAAAATTCCTCAACAAATTTTCACCTAGTCAATGATAAATTATCAGCATTTTAATAATCAAAGCAAAAGTATAATTACTTCAAAGTGAAGTTATCATGTACATAGGAAATAAAATAATATAAATATTCTTGGAACTTATGAGACAGTAACAACTTTCCTGGATAAAAATGGATTATAAAATCATTATGTGTATATATACACTTAGGAAATAACAGGTATGCTGAGTGAAAATTCTCTTCATATTAGTTTATGGGATTAATGACATTAAAACAAGTAGTATTAATGAGTTTTGCATAAATTTGACAAAATCAAAGGCATAATATAGCCAAGAAACTCCTGAAGAAGAACTAAAAGCAAAATTGGGGGAATTTTTCTACAATATTTTAAATATTTTTATGGTCAAAGTAATTAAGACTGTGGAGAAGGATTCAAGATAGACAAATTGATCAATAAAAAGATGCAGAGAACTCAGTATCAGACTTAGGAATATATGAATCCTTATTATATGATAAATGTGGCATTGCTGTGATACACACCTAATTCTTTAATGGCAAGTTGTAGAAAATATGGGAAGAAATGTATCTGGACATCATCCCCTCAAAATTATGTATACAACAAAATGTAGGAATAAATGTATTTGTATATAAGCAAAATATAGGAAATGTGGGAAGAAATTTATCTTGACATAATCCTGTAAACAAAATTCCAACCAATGAAATTTTACTGTGAAAATATAGAATACCTTTAAGACCTGATGTCAGCTACTTTTTGCTATTTAACAGCAAATTTAGTGGTTTAAATTTGCTACTTTATTTAAATTTTATTTAGATTGGTGGTTTTATTTAAATTTACTATTTTACTAAACTTTTGTATTGTATTAAATCTGCTATTGAATAGCCAATTTAGTAGCTTTAAACAACAGTTTCATAGTTGGTTTATAATTCTCTTGGTTAAAAATTTTGTGGTAGTTCACTTATGACTCTACAGTCAGCCTCTGGTCAAGTGGGCTTTGCTCTTTGGCAGTTGGTTGGAACTGTGGATTTGGGTAAATGGGGGTGTCTCACCATTCATTGATTATCCTGAGATTATTTACATGGTGGAAAAGCAGGATTCTAAAAGAAGGATTGGAAAAACACAAAGCATCTTAAAGTCTGAGCTTGGGATGACCTGGTATCACTTTCAAAGTAACAAAACAAGGGGAAGCAGCACAGATTTAACAGGCAGGGATACACATGTAGGCTCTTGGTAACAGCAGTTAAAAAGTCACATTGTAAGTTCATGAATACTGGCAGAAAAATAATTGCAACTATTTTTTGTCAATAATCCACTAAAATCCACATTTGAATTGGTGAAATATATACATAAACAGAACACAGATTTATGAGCTATTAAAATAATAAAATAACATTAACTCAGATGAATAGCTTTAATAATAGAATACAAGCTAAGGTAAATGTAAAAAAGTATAAAATCCCATACTTGAAAAAGAATTAATATCAAAAGAATATAATAAAGAATAATAATAAAGAAAATACTTTGTTAGCCAAAAACCAAAATATAATAGAATTAAGCAAAAGACATAAATTGACCAAAGGAAACATAAATGGCAAAGCAATCTATAAAGAATCTCATAATTATCAGGTATCTCGATAGATAAACATTAACAAATTTAACCTTAATGTCTGTTAGACTACAAAATGTGCTACACATTATTAATATACAAGTTTATTTGGTATGAAATACCCTTCCACTAGGGAGAATGATAGATCCCTTTCTTGTAAAAACAGTTTATGGTCAGCAAGTTACTCTGGCCTATAAAACATGAGTGGGACTTGAGATAGGAGCTGTTCTGAGTACCGGATTCCCAAAGTGATGTTATCATGGAGTGGAGCCACAGTCATACTCTAATAGATATGTACTGTGAAAGAGGATGAACCCTCTTCATTCTAAGCTACTGAGATGTAATCATTTGTTCTCTTGCAAAGATTGTTAAAGACTTATAGTAAATGATGCTTTCTGATATCCATACCTTTGTATAATCCTCTCACATATTTCTCAGGTATTGGCCATGTGACTTACTTTGACAAAAGGAAATCAACAAGCATCATGCAGTCAAGGCTTTAACTCTTGGAAAACTGCCACCCTGTGAACAAACCTGGTTTATCCTTTTTGTAGATGTGATCCCATGTGGAGAGAGAGTATCTGGGAAAGGTATTTGGCCATCTCATCTATTTCAAACTTCCAAACAGAGGACAAGATATGTGAATGAAGTCATCCACAATGTAATTTTCATGCAATAGCAAAGGAGACTCACATAAAAACATAATAAAATCAACAAATCAACCTATTCTTAGTATCAATATTCTGCATTGATAGATTTGTCTATACATTTGATTATTATACATATTTAAGGACTTTAGGAACAAACTAAAAGCTAAAAAATATTAAAAAGGAAAATTAGAGAATGCCAAAATAAATGAAGAGATGAAAGATGTTCATGGATTGAAAGACTTGATATTATTAAGTTTGGGACAATTTCTCCCAAAATTGATTAATAGATTCAATGTAGTCCCACTGAGAATCCTAGTGTGCTTTTTGAAAGATAAAAAGCTGAATTGAAAATGAATATGTAAAAGCAAAGTATCTAGTATAACCGAAGTAACCTTGAAAAAGGAGTCTGAAGGATTTACACACTTGTTTTTGACACTTAGAGCAAGGCTATAGTAATCAAGCACTCTAGTACTGACAGGAGAATAGATCTATAGATCAAATGAGTGGATTAGAGCATCCAGATATAGACTCACCCTTAGGCAACTTGTTTACAACACGGGTGTCAAGGTATAATACTTAAAGAAAATTTGAATATGATTACTTTTAATTTATGAAAAGTAAAAAAATAGATTAAACTTTTTAGCATCAGAAAAACTAGCTTTTAATTTAAAATACAAATAACTGCAGATAGTTTTCATTATGCTCAATGTCTCCTTTACTCTTCTAAAAACATGTTTGGGGATTGCATACTTCCTAGATTCACTCTCATGTATCCCTTTCAAAATGGATCAATTACTTCCTCAACTGCTGGAAATGTTGGCAGCTACAAGTGCCCAACTGAATTCATCTCCAAGATATGCTCCAGGCTAAAGATTTTGTACCAATGATTGGTCTTTGTGGGAATATAGTCTAGATTCACAGCTTCAGTGCAGAGCAACTCTGTAGGGGCACACCAGGTCCAGAACTCCCTATGCCCAATCACTGGGCATTAGCTATTTCACAGGTATCAGTCTCAAGAGGGTGCCCCAGGTAACTCCTGCATGCAAATCTCTCACTCTACATTTGACCCATTGGGGAACCTGGTCTACATCAATTCCATTCCACAAGAAAAACTTTAAATGTTGATTCTCATTTCTTTGTATTCAGACTGATTACACTTTTAAACTATTGTGAGTTGAAGTCAAATTTATAACTCTCTTCTACTCAATGTGTAAGTGTTTTTGCTCTTAGACACAATAGCTTAATTTTTCTTACTGTTTGTTCCCAGTTACTCATGTGACTACTTAATATCACAGTTCAGTGTTTCTAGGCACACAGCCAGATTACAAGTCCAGCTATAGATTTTTAGCATTATCCTCCCCCAAGTCAAACACACTTAAATGAGTACTTAATTGAATTAATTAGAAAATTATCACTTAGTTTAAGTAACCTAATTGTTCTCAGCATTGGCAAGAATCGTGAAATTTACAAACTGAATTAAATGTGTGTTACCAAGAGTAGGGCAACATGAATCCTACTCAGAATGTTAAAGCATAAATGAACTGTCATTAAAGTTACATGTATACATAGATAGTAAATGGAGATATTTATAAACTTTAAACCTAAAGCAAAGGTTTTGCAATAGAAAAGCATACTGTTTATCTTTTGCATTTACCAATTTTAGAAAGTATAATTTATTTCAATAAAAATTAATATTTGCAACTAAAAGCAGAGTTCTTATATTACATATATTTTATGCTGGTTTGTATAATATATAATATATTGTATATGCAATAGATATAGTAAATATTTGTAGAAATGTATGGTGAATAAAATGTTGCCATCCATTGGGCCATCATCCTGGGAAACCTTACTAAATATTCTATTAATCACACTAAAATTTTACCTCATGTGTTTCATTTATTTTTATTATAGTTATTAATGCATATTAATTGTACCAAATAATGGGTTTTACTGTGACAATTCCATGCATGCATATGTCACAGTGTGATCATGTCCACCTTCCCTTTTACCCTCTTGGCTTCTATTTCCTTCTTCTTTGCCTCCTCTGTTCCCCTTTCCAATTTAGTCCTTCTACTTTTAGACCTTTTTTTTTTAGGTTCCACATATAAAATAGGACATGTGATCCTTATTTTTCTGTGTGCGTGTCTGGCTTATTTTTTTAAACATGATGTCCTTCAGTTCTATTTTCCTGCAAATGACAGGATTTAAACAACAGTATTTCATTCTTCTTTATGGCTGAATAATGTTCCATTGTATAAATGTACAAGTAGAAGGAATGACCTGGGATAGACTCAAGGAAAATTATCTACGACTAGGGTAGGAAAGTTAACCCACATGGAACCAATCCAGGGAGCCTGTTAGCATCCTTAATGGAGAAATATGAAACCTTTCTTCATATTGATTGCAAACTCTTCAATGAACTGAAAAACAATATGATCACCCATGCATAAGGCAGATAATTAAAGTAGATTATTAGTAAGAAGAAAAAGGTGGGTCAAACTCAACTAGAGCATAAGAAAATCAATTGATAGTGAAGTGTGTTAGAACTGCTTGGGGATTCTAAATGCAGTCTCACTGTATGTCTGTAGTCAGAAGTTTAAATGAGACTGTTAGCATGTTTGTGTATGTGCATGGTTTAATTTTCACCCCTATGTAACTACATGGGTGCAGATCTGGAGTAAGAGGACACCTGAATGTGTTTCTAGGTGAATAGGGAGAAAGGGGGAGGTGAAATGAGCTCAGCCTGTGGCAGTGGAGTGATAATAATATGAACATTGGCAAGGGCTGGTTTCACAGGTGTGTGATAAATGCAGTTCCACAGTACTCTTCTCTCCCAGGGGTCCCCCACAAAAGCTCTGTTGTCATCACCTTGAAATTTTTATTATTTTTATCTTTAAACGTATGTAAATGAAGCTTAGTGGACCAATGAAGCATGCTTGCCTATGAAGAGAGCAAATTTTTTTGGTTTATACAAAGTGCCTTACTGCATTATTTGCATATGTCATATGAAATTTTAGGCGACTTCCTTAACACAATTAACTTGTACTTTCTTAGCGTCCTGTTTGCATCATGAATCTACTGCAAGTCTTGGCTTATGTTCCTTATCAGCACATTTATGATAGAACAAGCAGGGAAAATGGTAGCCCTTCAAGGTCATGTTATCTGTTGGGATCAGGACTTGATTTAAATGTGAAAAGAGACTGGCAACCCTCACCTGTAATCTCTGTATTTGGGAGGCTGATAAAGGAGGATCACTCATTCCCCTCAGCCTCTGCAACCTAACAAGACCCTCTACAACTTAGTAAGAGGCTGTTTTAAAATAAAAAAATAAAATAGGGCGGGGGTGTAGTTTAGAAGCAGATTGACCCTGGGTTCAATCCCCAGTACCATACATACACACACAAAAATAATGTGAAAAGAAGATGAATGCAATCTATGAGACATCAGGGTCCAACAAACTCAATCATGTCCTTTTTTTTTTAAAATCATGTCCTTTTTTATTCAGCCTACTTCCATGTATTAGTCAACCATTTACACTGAAACTATAATGTACAAGGAAAGAGAAAGGTAGATTAACCCTTAGTTCCTTTTTCTTCTAGTCTTTTCTTATCAGTAAAAAAAAATACATTTTTAAAGGGAAAAGCTTTATAATATTAGCTACTTGTAATTGTATGTTTCTGGCTTTTTGAAAAAGGGCTCCAGAATTTCATTCCATCCCAGTCCTATAAATTATGTAGCTGACTCTGATTATGGTTTTTATGTAACAGAAGTGGAAGAAAACATGATTAGAAGGTAGAGGTAGGGCATGTTAAGTGTAAAATGGAGGTAGAGTAAATAGAATATAAATCTCTGCTGGAAATAGCTAATTAGAGGCAGGAAATTGGAAATATAGAAAATCATAGTATGAAAGTGGATGTCTTGAATTTGGGGGTCAGAGTATGTAGAATTCTTAGACACAACAAAGTCCAGAATACAGCCATAGGAGTGGGTTGCTGATAGTTTTGAGGAGTAGGGTAGCTGATATTATTGATATGACTGATGCAGAATGACATGATCAAACAGATGCATGGAATTAGACTAAACAGCAGTCCCCCTAGAACTTACTTTTATTTCATATTTTCTGTCACCCAATATTCCAATTTTAAGTGGATTATCTGTACACTTAGAGAACCTCACAAGTGGAATATAAGGTACAGATTTATGGAATTTTAACATACTCACTTTCCTTACTAATACTCACTTTTCTTTTTTTTCTTTCTTTTTTTTTTTTACTAATACTCACTTTTCTTACTAATTTGCAAAAGAATGCACTCCTTTGCACAGTCACCAACATTGCATGCCATTCCCATTTCTCTATATCATTACCATCACTGGAGATTTTCCAACTTCCAAACACTTGAGTTTTCTTTTATAGATGGGTGTATATATATCATACTGTTTGGTTACTTGTAGAGATTGAATATTTCTTCATAGTAAACATTACTTCTTATCTGCCTTCCATTTAGCCTAATTCTCTATATTTATGAAAATCTTATGGGGAAATTTTTAAAATTTGCATAGAATTTCACTTCTAGTGTCATTACTTGGCCTTATTTGAGTTCATGGGATTTTAAAATTCATTTTCTGTTGAATAATGTTCTAATGAATATCCTTGTGTAAAAGTTCCCTTTCTGTTGCTAATTGCTTCCTTTAGGGAAGAAATTATAGAATTTTATCTCCTCATCTTTAAAGATTGTATACATATTCACAGTTGTCGAATTAATTTATAGTTTTATGCTCCATATATGGAGCATGTACCTCTTAGCATTTGGCAGTTTTACTAAGTCAATATGTTTAGAAAAAGCAAGAGTTATAACGATGTTTTGAGGTGGCTAAAGTTGTTGATAAGATTTTTTGGCCAAATTATCTTATTTGTGTTTATCCAAGAAGATTGTCTTTAAATGTCAAAGAACATTCCATTCAAAAAAGTTATTTTATACTTTTATTGGTACATTGTAATTATACATCATAGTGAGGTTGAAAGTCATACAAACGAGCATTCACACAGGTCTTGATGTCTTTTTCTTCTTTGGGTCCCACCCTGCTACTCACACCCCCATGTACATAATAGTGATATTGGTAGTGATACATTCATAAATGGACCTAGCATAATTTTAAAAAGAGGTGATTTTTTTTGCATGCTTCTCTGAGACAAACATTTCCCTTTCTGTCTGTCCACTATGTAAAATAAAATTTAGGGATATGTTCCTTATCTTACTCCTTTCTGCCTGTGGAGTCCCCTGAGGGAATCATGGTTAAAGTCTCACTTCCCACTGCCATCAAGGCTAAAAGCAAAGTCTCCTACAGCATGGAACAGCTACAGAAGCTCTTCATGGGTGGGGTGAGCTCTGAAACAACCTGATGAGAGTCTGAGAAGCCATCTTGAGAAAAAAGGAATACTCCAGCGACTGTGTGGTAATGAGAGATCCAAGCACCAAGCTCACCAAGTGCTTTGGGTTTGTCAGGTCACTGTGGAGGAGGTGGATGCAATCCTGAGTGCAAGACCGCATAAGGTGGGTGGAAGAGCTGTGAAGCCAAAAAGCTGGCTCAAGACAAGGTTCTTGAAGACCAGGGGACCACTTAGCCATGAAAAAGATTGTGGCATTAAAGAAGACACTGAAGAGCATCACTTAGAGATGATTTTGAAAAGTCTGAAGTATTGAAGTAAATGAAATAGTGACTGATCAACGCAGTAGGTAAAAGGGGGGCTTTGCTTTTGTAACTTTTGACGACCATGGCTCCCTGGATAAGACTGTCATTCAGAAATACCATGTGTGAATGGTCACAACTGGGGGTGAGGGAAGCTCTGTCAAAGCAAGAGATGGCTCGTGCTCCCTCTAGCCAAAGAGGTTGAAGTGATTCTGGAAACTTTAGTGGTGATCATGGAGGTGTTTTGGTGGCAGTGACAATTTTGGTCATGGAGGAAACATCAGTGGTTGTGGTGGTTTTAGTGGCAGCCATGGTGGTGGTGGATATAGTGGCAGTGGGGATGGATACAATCAATTTGGTAACTATGGAATAGATTTTGGAGTTGGTAGAAACTACAATAATTTTGGCAATTACAACAGTCACTCTTCAAATTTTGGACCTCTCAAGGGAGGAAATTTGGCAGCAGAATCTTAGACCCTTCTTATGGAGGAGGCAAACACTTTGCTAAACTACGAGACAAGGTGGCTATGGCAGTACCAGCAGCAGCAGTAGCTATGGCAGTGGCAGAAGGTTTCAATTACTGAAAGGGATCAAGACTTAGCAAGAGAGAAGAGATTGAGAAGTGACAGAGGAGCGACAGGTTACAACAGATTTGTGAACTCAGACAAGACAGTGGTGGCAGGGCCTACCTGCTACAAAGAAGAGATGCTTAAACAATACACATGTGTATGGGCAAAATCCTTGAGGACTATATTTGTGACTAGTTGTATAACAGGTCATTTTTGTTTCTGTTCGGTTGAAAATATAAAGCATTTCAACAAAGGGTTTTAATAGAGAGTATTTTTCTTTTTTACCCATGCTGTTGACTGCTAAATGAAATACTCTGATCATGATGCTGAAAAATTGTGTCTTTTTAAAAATGTGCTTCTTAGGCCGGGCGTGGTGGCACACGCTTGTAATCCCAGTACTTTGGGAGGCGGAGACCGGAGGATCCGGGTTCGTGGCCAGCCTCAGCTCTCTCTCTCTCTCTCTCTCTCTGCCTGTCTCTCTCTCTCTCTCTCTCTCTCTCTCTCTCTCTCTCTCTCTTTCTCTACCTAGTGAGGCCCTCCGCAATTTCCTGAGACCCGGTTTCAAAATAAAGTATAAAAAATAGGGCTGGGGGTGTAGTGTGGAGGTAAAACGCCCCTGCGTTCAATCCCCGGTACCGCAAAAAAAAAAAAAAGTGCTTCTTAAAGTTAGTTTAACCTGAAGCCATCTTGGTAACTTCCCCAACAGTGTGAAGTTAGGATGATGCTAGGTTCTATTTGAAATCTATTTATAACTGCTTGGGTGGAGAAGCCGCTGTCTTCAGAGAACTTGGTGTAGTTGGACTGACAGTTACTGTTGAGACCTTCCTAATTTCACCATTGAAAGGTTCACCCAAGCAGTCACGAAAGCACTTGGTTATAAAAATGGTTGTTGGCATATCCTATGCAATATCTACACTGAATAATGTTACCAGATAAATGGTTAGATGGGAATGGAGCTTTTGTATCATTTAATATCATGTGTAATCAATATGTGATTTAATTGTCTTGAATAGAAAATAAATAAATAATTTAATTGAAATTAAAATATTTTTCCTCAGTTTCCATATTTTTAAAGAAGAAAAAAATCATGTTTACTGACTTCACTGTCAGTGTAAATTGACTAAATTTTAGCTAATTTAATAGTTAAAAATAAAAGATGAAGAAAGGGTTGGCATAGTGGCCATCTTCTCCACTGAGGCCTATGGAAGGAAGTTTGGGCTACGGAGAGTTTCCTCTCATGGTCTGACAATGTGTTATTAAAAGAAGCATATAACGCCGAACATGGTGGCGCATGCTTGTAATCCCAGTACTTTGGGAGGCGGAGACCGGAGGATCCGGGTTCGCGGCCAGCCTCAGCTCGCTCTCTCTCTCTCTCTCTCTCTCTCCCTGCCTCTCTCTCTCTCTCCTTAGTGAGGCCTCTGCAACTTTGTGAGACCCGGTTTCAAAATAAAGGATAAAAAATAGGGCCGGGGGTGTAGCACGGAGGTAGAACGCCCCTGTGTTCAATCCCCGGTACCACAAAAAAAAAAAAGAAGCATATACTGAATTCCATTTGTAGTCTTAAAACTAAAAAATTAAGTTCCTTTTGAATTTCTTTTGACAATTTTATTGTTTTCTGTGGTTTCTTTCAATGTAAAGATTTGGAAAATAAGTTATATGCTACTGGGTTTATCAAGATAAATTTGTCAAATACCACATAAAATATTGGAACACAAAATAAATCCCTAAACTTTATAAATTTGTTGAATGATATGGAATAGCTTTAATATTATTTATTGTCAAGATATACCTATTAACTTTAATTTGCACTTGAATTTCATTTTTAATTTTTAAAATTCACACTTGTATGCTTACTTCTGATTCCAGCTGTTAAGGTTTGGTAAACTATACATTTTTACACCAAAACACTGTCTGAAAAGCTGGAAAAACTTCTACCCTGACCTTGATTGCTAAACTTCCTATGTAATGTTGAATTCTAATCCATCAAGATTAGGATAAAGAATTGACTACAAAAATAATCATTACATTGTTTTGAAATAAAGTAAGATACAAAAAAAAGCAGGCATGATAAAAATCCCCCAAATTATTTGTCATTTCATGAAAATATAAATATTATTTTAAAATTATTATTATTTAACTGATAAGGTGTGGTAGTGCATTCCTGTAATCCTAGTACTTGGGAGGCTGAGATAGGAGGATCACAGGTTCAAGGCCAGTCTCAGCTACTTAGCAAGGCTCTAAGTAACTTGGTGAGAGACCGTTTCACAATAAAAAAAAATAATAATAAAAACGGCTGGGGTATGGATCAGAGGTAGAATGCTCCTGGGTCCAATCTCCAGAACCAAAAAATAAATATTATTATATTATTGCCATGTAAATAATATATTGATAAATTGTTTTATTGTTTTAAATTAATTTCTGTAATAATTTTGTGGCAATGTAATTTTGACTTGAGGAATTTTATTCAAAACTATTTTGAGATAAATACAATCAAAAGAAAGCAAAGTGTTGCTGCATGAAATATCTCTTTTAACAGTCATAGATGAGGAACTTACAATAAAGTATTTTATTGATATAGAATACCAATTTTAAAGGTATAGAAATAAATGAAAAAGCCTCATTACTGGTTTAATTTTAAAAGATATAGTTCAGCAATGTTTCTAATTTCAAATTTGAACACTTATCTCTATACTTTATAACTGATTATAGAAAAATTGTTTAGGAATTATTAAGTAACTGTATTTTGAATATTCTGCATATAACTTTTATCTTTATTTTTATATAAAAGAAAGATGTTAATTATACTTAAATCAAAAGTAAGTATACTTACTATTCGATATCATAATAGCAAAATGTTTTATTATACCTCCCCAAAATGGTTACTTTATTCCCCAATAAAATTGGCATTCTAGTTTCCTTTTTTTCCAAAATAAGAAAGTTATCATTTAATACATTTAAATCTGAAATTATCAATTCCAATCTCAATAACATGTATGGGGAAGGGGAGGGAGTGAGGTAGGACCCAGAGGGAAATATACTAAGTAAGCCCTGGGGTCATGTATGTTTCTATCACCCTGAATCTCATTATGATGTATAATTATAATGCACCAATAAAAGTCTATTAAAATCTATTTATCTGAGATTAAATTATAAAGAAAATATTTTATTTGTATATTACTAGATCAATAATAAGACCAAAACATAATGTTTCAAGCACATGGAATTAATCCTCAATTTATCATAAAGATTAATTCATAACCTTAAGTACCATAGATAGCTTTGTATACCTGAAACCTATAACAAACATTGTCAGTATCTCTTAATAATTTTAATATTTTTGTACTCATCCTAATAAATTAATTCTTAGGCTGAGCAGAAAACTTGATGTAAACCATATTCATGTATGTTTTACTACCATGCTGCTAGTCATATAAGATCTAGCACATACACTTAAGAACAGTACAGAATACTTAATAATGATAATCGATGACTATGCTTCTGGTTGATGTATTTACTATATTATGCTATAATATTTCTCATTATTTAAGAATTTACTTCTACTTTAAAAAAGATTTAGCTACTATAATAGGTACACCTTAACTGGCTGAAAGTATCCATGCAGACCCAGGAGGGCAGCAGAGCCCAGCTGCTCTGTACTTCTACATTTGTAGGTTTTGGGGTTTTTTGCTTGCTTGTCTGTACTTTTCCCCATCCCTTTTGCAAGCTTCTTCCCTCTTTCCTATCTCCTCTCTTCTCTCCATCCCTTTTAATTTCTTTATTTGCCTTTTACTAAATACATTTCATATCACTATACCTAAATACTATACACTAGAATCCTCCTTTATTTTCACTACCTCTAACATGTATTATATATTACCTTACTATACTGAAATTCTTTTTCTACTCAATTCTATTCTCTACTTTACCTTATCCTTGCATTCCTAACTTCAGCTCCTTCCTCCTCACTCACCCTTCACCATTGAATTCAACACAACTTGTCCTTGTATATACCAGCTGACTCCTCTAAACCCCTACTGCTGATATTGAACCAAATAGGTGAACCACCAGAAAGGACTGCCAGCCACTAAGGACAAACTAACCACAGCTGACAGATGGAAACACCCAACAGCCTGCACAATGAAGTTTAAAAATGCACAGGGCACAAACTGTCCAGCTCACACCTCTGAGTCTATTCTCTATTATAGATGCAACAGACAGGTCCCTGGACCTTAACACCTGGAACCCAGCAACATCACCATTGCAGTGGGCAGTATTGATGATCTGCAGGCAGAACAACAGTGGGGGAATACAGGACATAGACTTCAAAGTTGATTTTAAAGGATAATAAACACACAACAAATAGCTGAGAATAACAATTCAGTCAAGGCTATTCACCTTCAAGGCTTACCTACTAACAAATATCTACCTCCAGAATAAGATACTATGAAGGGAGAGAGATTAGACATAGGAAACCTACAGAGTGAGAGAGAGCTACCAAAAGCAACAAAGATATAAACTTAAGAAACCTGAAATCATGAGAAGGAAGAATAGCAGAGAAACAGTGAGGTCCCACAACTCCACAATAACAGAACCCGCCAACACAGAATTGCAAAGATTGCCAGAAGGACAATTCAGAACTTTAGTAGTAGAAATGATACAGGACTTCTGAAAAGAATTCAGAGAGAGCCTGAAAGAAATGAAGGATCAAATAAACAAAGAGTCTGACACCCTGAACAGGAATCAAAAAGAAACTCTGAAGTAAGTGAAGGATGAAATAATTGAAATGAAGGCATCAATACAAACTATCAACAACAGACTAGACCAGCTGGAAAACAGAATCTCACTCTTAGAGGATGATTTCTTCAAAAATGAACTCATAGTATATAATTTACAAAAAACAATTCGACAGCATGAATTAGACATTGAAGAGATCTCGGCCAATCTTGAAAGAGGAAACCTAAGAATAATAGGCATAGATGGGAATAGAAGCTGAAACCAAAGGAATCAATAATCTTTTCAGAGAAGTAATATTAGAAAATTTCCAAACATAGAAAAAGAGTTCAAACACAGGTACAGGAAACATATAGAACCCCCAATAGACAAGATCAGAGAAAAGGTTCACCACACCACATAATAATCAAATTGACTAATGTAGAGTCCAAGGAGAGAATTTTAAAGGCAACAAGATTAAAAGACCAAGTGACAATTACAGGCAGACCAATTAGAATCACTCCTGACTTTTCAAACCAACTCATGAATGCCAGGAGGGCTTGAAACGACATATTCCAAACTCTGAAAGAAAACAATTTCCAGCCAAGATTTATCTACCCAGCAAAGATATCTTTCAAATTTGATGGGGAAATAAAAACCTTCCATGACAAACAGTAGCTGAAAGATTTTATGTCTTCCAAAAGACTATATGCCTCAGGTAATTTCAGGTGACTTGGTGTCTTCAGAGAGAATCCGGTTCTGTTTGTTCTGGTGCGCTAAGAGAAAATGTTAATTTTTATGTAATTGAAATCTAGAGTATGAGCTCTTTTATAGTAGATTTCTCTCAGCATAGCATGTTTCCTCTTATCAATTGAGGATATGTTCCAAGACACCCAGTGGATGACTGAAACTGCAGATAGTACTAAGCATATAGTGTGCTCTGCATATAGTATTTTTCCCCTACACATACATATACAAGCTTTATACCTTTTGTATCTTAACTAAGTACTTATTACTCATTATGACTGTAATTTTTTCAGTTTAGGATACAAAAACAAAACAAATCAAATTTCTTTTTCCTACACAAATTTATGAACAGATGCTTCTTATTATAGATATTAGCAACTTCAATGTGTTATTTTTTTCTTTTCTTACTGAGTCAATAACTTTTACCCTTGCAATTAAAGAAAAGACTTTATGGCTTCTGTTTGGTATATCTGAATTGCCAGCATCACTATGTTTTTGTGCTTTGGAACCATTATTAAGTAAAAAAAAGTCACTTGAACACAAACACTCTGGTGCTGCCATAGTCAATGTGATAACTAAGAAAACTACGAAGTGGCTAATGGGTGGGGAGCACACACAGTGAGCATGTGCTGAATAGTTCCTGCAGTATGAGATCTCATCATGCTGCTCAGAACGGCACACAGTTTAAACCTTAAGAGTTTTCCATTTAATATTTATGATCCACAGTTGACTGTAGGTAACTAAAACCACAGAAAGATAAACTGCAGAAAATAAGGCTCTACTTTACTTGATCACAGTCCTAACTAACTAACTAACTAACTAACTAACTATATATAATCATTAATATATATATATATATATTTATCATCATTAATACATTGAAAATAAATTATTTCATTTTAATCTAGTTATTAAATAATATTGTAGTAGTTAAGGCTCTGTGCCCACTTTACTAATTCTGAAATAATTGATGTTGCTAACTTTTTAAATCTTAGCAGTTAACAATTATACATATCAATACTATACCCACTTTTAATAGCATTGTGTTTGTGTGTGTGTGTGTGTGTTTGTGTGTGTGTTACTGGGGATTGAACCCAGGGGCATTTTACCTCTGAGCTATTCCCTCAGCCCTTTTTATTTTTTTATTTTAAAACAGGGTCTCACTAGGTTTCTGAGAGTCTCACTACTTCCTGAGGCTGTCTTCAAACCTGCAATCCTCCTGTCTGAGCCTCCCAAGTACTGGGATTTCAGGCATGCACCACCATGTCCAGCTAATAGCTAGTTTGAATACACACATTTTAACCAGGTATGGCTTGAATATGTTCATTCTTGAAGTTTAAGAGTAACAGAGAAGTAAGAACTATGTGGACACTGATTTTTTTTTCATGATGCTAGGAATTAAACCCAGGGGCATTTTAATCTCCCAGCTGCACCCCCAGCCTTATTTAATTTATTTTTACTTTTATATTGAAACAGGGTCTCATTAAGTTTCTGAGAGTCTCCCTAAATTGCTGAGGCTAGCTTTGAACCTCATATCCTCCTGTCTCAGTCTCCCAAGTACTGGGATTGGACTGAGACCATTTTAGTAACTATTAGTGATTCAGAGGTACAGAAAACAATATTGAACAGAAAGCAATACTCTACATTGTCTTTCATGCATGATATAATTTCTTCTACACAGAAAAGTATTATATCCAGGAGTGTTGGCTTTGATCTGACTAATCAGAGACATCTTTAGCTCCAGAAAATAAGTATATTGCAATCCAAAAACTGTGTAACTAACTCAGTAGACTGAGGACTCATATTAATGATATGCCCAGATGTACAAATTCTATTACTTGCAAATGTTACTTCATCACAAGTATGCATCTTTTCAACAAATCATCCTTGCTATTTGACAATCCTTAGATCTCTCTCTGGACATCTAGCTGAAATGAATGACTCAAGATAATATTAAAGTGTACAATTAGAGTAAGTTAAAATATTATGATATTTAGGAGTGAGAGTAATCAATTGTTTTCTGAAAGAATCACATAAGATATTATAGAGAGACTGATAGAATCTTGCAAGTGCAATTCTCCAGGTAGAAAAGGAGGAGTAGACATTTACTGGGGGATCTTCCCAGTGTGTGGTTTAGCTTCAACCATTAACAATGAAGTGTCATAAAGTCATACACAGGCACATGTAGATACGTTCATACAGGTGTGTGTATGGGGGGTATGTGTGGGTGTGCATGTTCCCAATGTTCCAAGTGGGGATTATATTTTATTTAAAGCTTCAACTGATTTAAAATCTACTCATACATACAATACGATATGACATCCAAATTGGCATTTTGAATATTAGATGTACTTTTTATTTGTGTTGTTTTTGGTGCTTTTTCACATTAAATAGAAAATTTTGAGAAGTAAAATATGGCATATTTGGAAGTGAGAGCTTTCTTCATCTTATTTAATTTCATTTGTATTTCTATCAACATAGCCAAGACCTAATTTTAGCTTTCTCTTTCAATTTATGACTCTGAGTTTTTAACCTGATTTCTAACTTACATATCTTGAAATTTAGAGCAATGAATAATTATACTTTTTCTGAGAAATGTCATTTTATTTTATTAATGTAAAGTAACATTGACCATTTTTTTAATTTTGTTGCCAATACCTGACACATCATCATTTGCATTATTTTTCTCTAAAACTTATAGAATGTAATGGTACTCAAGATGAGGACTACACACTTTTTATATTAAAGTATATTAATTTAAGGGGAAAAGGCCTTTCTTTTGTAGAAAATATTCTCACTTTCCAATATAATAAAAGTAAGTTGTAATCATCTGCTCTGATTTCTGGTTATATGTTTGGATTCTTTGGAAACACTTGTTTCTGTTTTTATTTTCCTGCAAGGGATTAAGTCTAGAATTTCCCACATCTTGATTAGGTCGTGAATATAAAGATAAATTTACCTCTTATATTATTAAATTTTAATAATCCTCATAAACAATTTGGAAACAAATGCAACCACATAAGAAAAATTCTATACAAATAATTTTACTTTATTTCCAGGAAATATATGCATGCTAACAATAGTGAAATAAATAGAATAAAACACAAATCAAACCCTGGAGAATTAAAACAGAATTCAAAACAAAATCATGTACTTGATGAAGGAGTATTTTTAATTATATATTTTGGACTAATTTACATTTACTTTTATACATCATAATCTTTAGACTAGCACATGCTTTTTTATTTGATTGATTTT
This sequence comes from Glis glis, assembly GCA_004027185.1. Lineage (NCBI taxonomy): Eukaryota > Metazoa > Chordata > Mammalia > Rodentia > Gliridae > Glis > Glis glis. The sequence goes on from PVJS01013067.1 coordinate 21,524, forward strand.
AATTGTCCTAAAACTTCATATTCACTCAAATTTAGTTGTTATAAAATTCATATAAGTAAAATTGTTTTAACAAGGATTATTATGCTTGCTTTCATTTTCCACATTCATGATCCTTATAAATGACTCATTGAATTTAGTTATCCACACCTCCTTCATACCCTTCAATATATGATGTCTCACTCTCTCTGTGTGTGAGTGTGTGTGTGTGTGTGTGTGTGTTTAATGAGGCCAGCTGTATTACAGAATGTTAAAATATGACTCTGAATGAGTTTTTGCTCATGATGAGATTCAGGTTAAATATTGTTTCTAACAATTCTATTGAAGTGGTGTTATTTTCTTTCCATGGTATCACACCAGGAGGCACACAATGTCATTTTATCTTATTAATGGTGCTGCTAAATTTGATTCCTTGATTAAAGTGGTATTCCCTCAAGCTCTTTATTTTAAAGATGCATTTTTTCTTCTCCCTCGCTATTTATAACTAATTCAAGAGGTGATCATTTTGAGAATTTACAATGAATTTCTTATTGTATTGTTATTTCTAGGTGCCACTATGAATTTATGTTTTTTACACAATATATTGTAATCTACATGTCACCCTTCTCGTTTTTAGCAATGCTCAAATTGTCTTAAAATTGAAAGCCAGTTCAAGGGAGTCCGGTGTTTTATTTACATATGTTTTCTTAGTTTTCTAATATATTCGTAGTTTCTGACAAAAGAAGGTATTTCAGACTCGTCTTGCATTTTTTCTGCCTCTGACATGAATTTGAAATTTATTGAGTCTTATTTTTTAGAGAATTCTTTCTTTTTAGTTGGTACATTGTAATTATACATCATAGTGAGATTCAAAGCGATACATTAGTGCATGCATACATCACTTGGTGTATTTTCCTCCATATCCCACCCCACTTCCCCTTCCTCCCTTCCCATACAGGTTAGTGAGGTTGGTAGTGATACCTTCATGAATAGTTATAAGAATATTTGAAAAGTTCCCTTCCTCAAGTCTCATTTCCCCCCTTCCCATCATCCTTCCCAGTCCCCTTCCACTATTTTACTAGTTTCTCTCCTCATTTGACCAAAGCCCCTTTTGCTTTAGTCAAGAATTATGGACAGTAAATATTATAAAGTTGTATTCTGAAACAACTTTGTCCCAGTATAAGAGAACCAGCCCCAAGTGCTGTGAAACCAAAAGACAGATGCAGGATTGTAAAGAGTGCAATTTATACGGGATACAGAATCATCCTGTGTGGCAGTAAGACCAGGTGAATCCCATAATTTGGGTCAGAAGAAAGGGTATATATAATGGTCAGAAGAAAAAATGACTTCATCCTGGCCAGAATGTACCTATTTTATCTCAGCCTAATATCAAAGGCTTCACACATATTTATGGCACTGATGGTGCCCGAGTCGGGTTGTGAAGCTCCACGTACCACCCTAATGGTTTTGCTTATAGTATGCTGGAAACCGTGTGGGAAAAACTGACCAGAGTTACTGAGAAGTAATCATACTGATTATGGCTCAAGATGGCCATGGTCAGGTCAAGCTAAATCCACACATTTCACCCCTCATAACCAGTGTTTACAATTTCAAGTGCTCCCTTCTTCCACGACATGCCTTGAGTCTTTGAGGGTGTTCAGCATTGTGTAGGTGGCATGCAATGGAGCCATTTCTCTAGCTTGTAAGCAGAGTCCACACTAACAGTGGAGGTACATGCATGAATAAAAATCAAAGAAGAAAAATGACAATATCCCCACACACACACACACACACAAAGACCTCCACAACCTAAACCAATGGCCTGGTATATCTTTTATAGAATGGATAGGACCATACAAGGCAATGATTTAGGTTTTTATATGTGACATAAGTTGTATTAGATTAGGGATGTGCACACAACATTTTCTCTTGGAAACAGCACAGGGTCCAGAGACAAAAAATAGCAGAAGACCACAGTGGGTATGGATGGGAAAATCAGTGTTCATAGGGCCTTGGAAAGGCCACTCTGCATTTTCTGGCAAGACAAAATTGGTGGCAGCATCTCTGTTAGACACTGGCAGCAGCAGCTGGGGCTGATGTGGTAAAGCATCTTACACACATTAGTCAACAGGACAGGGTCCATGAACAATTCCTAAAATTAGTGGCAAATGGAATGCCGGACCAGGAGGCCGTCTGTATTGTCCTTAGGTATTTACTTTAGCCCATTCAGTGCATAAACTATGAGCACAGGTTCAGAGTTCAACATGATCAACAAGGACCAAGTTAGGAGGGCCAGAGACTCCTCACATTGTGGCAAGGAATAGCTGACCCATCTGGGAGAAACAAGCAACTTCAGCCCCATTGAATTGTCCCTTCTCCTGAATTTAATGCTCGTGGTATATGAAATAGCAGCACTCTGTCTGTGTATTGACTCTATCAGTAAAGCACCTATTTGTATGACTTGGATGTGAGCGGCCTTTGGAGAAGGAGCCAGAGCCCCCAGGTGCACATAATGGACAGGCATGGCAGCTGTATGTGTACTTAAATTTATTAACACTATTCCAACTTCTTCATTCCAGCTGGCCAAGCTGGGTTTGCCTAATAGCGTTTGTATCTGTTGCTTTAATAAGGTATTCTTTTTCTCTACCAATCCTGTTTCAAGGGGGTTATAGGTCAGATGAAAGTGTATGATATATTGTGTGGTTGGGCTTGATCCTTGGAAGAATTCCTGAGAAATGAGTCCCAGTAGCTGTCAATTTGGCATGTGTACCCATGCATCACACTTCTCAAGACCTTTGATAGTGGCAGTTTGATTAGCTGTCTTGCTAGAAAAGGCTTGCATAAGAACAATAGCTGTATCTACACTAGTTAAAACATATTTATGTCCTTTACTGTCTGCCAAAGGGCCAATAACACAGAATGGATTGTTCAGTGTATCTGTCTCTGCTTGTGAGTCAAACAGAAGAGCCAGGGGTGTGAGAACACTTATCATTGGATGGTGGCTGCCACCAAGACTCTATATTATATGGGCAACCTGTTTATCCTTAGCTACATTCCAACCTTCTTTAGCACTTTAATTCCAATATTCTACTTACCCCCAGCCCCAGCATCAGGTCTGCTGTCTGAGTCAGGGCCAGGACCACACCTTAGCCCCAAGATCCACCTCCATGTTTCTAGGGGCAGAAGTCTTACCATGAACAGGTATCTGATGAGGGGAACAAGTCAATTGTGCCTCTGGTTCATGTAGTAGTTCCCACATCATGGCTTCCCAGGGAGGCTGTCCCAGGATAAATCATTGTTCTGCTTGCCATTGTACTATGCACAGTGTAAGGTATTAACACACCATCAAACTGTCAGTACAAATGATCAGCAGTCATGGCCCATGAGCTACTAACAGCCACAACACCCTGAGTTCCACCCATTGGTTACTTTCTCTCCTGTCTCAAATCAGATACCTATGGGACTAGCCTTGGTGTCCATCAACAGACGAATGGATTATGAAATTGTGATATTTATACACAATGAAATTTTACTCAGTCATAAAAAAGAACACAATTATGTCATTTGAAAGAAAATGGATAGAACTCAAGAATATTACACTTAGTGAGATGAGCTAGTCACAGAAAGAGAAGGGCCATATATTTTCACTCATATGTGGAAACTAGAGAGAAACTTGAAAACAAAAAAGACCTTGGATAAATGAGGAGAGACACTAGTGGAATAAGGAAGGGGGATCTGGGAAGTGGGGAGGATAAAGGGGAGATCTGATGATGGAAACTTTTCAAATAATCCTCTGTTTATACATGAAGTTACTTGTATTGATGTAAGGACTATCTTTGGGGAGGGGAAGGAGCAGGGTGGGAACCGGAGGGAAACACACAATGAATTCTGCATGCATGTATGTATTTGTAACCCTGAACCTCACAATGATGTATAATTACAATGCACCAATAAAAAGCAAAGCAAAGCAAACAAAGAAAAATTAAAACAAAGCAAAAAAAAAAAAAGATAGCATCAGTGGCAGGTTGTATTGCAGAAACAGTCAAAACTCTTGGGTTCTCTCTGCTGGACTCATTGTATAGGAAGCATTTTCTGGTATGGGGGCTATTCCCTGTTGCATAGTGAAAACCTAAACAGTAGGGTAACCACTTGAAGTTGTGTGTTTGATTCATAGGTAACCAAACCCAACCCCATTTGAAACTTAGGAGTCAATGACTATTAGAAGTGATACTGCATTGGTGTAAATACACACGCGGCCTTACTTAAGAGTATGTGGTAGATTTGAGCTCATGAAATAGGCCATGTAGCTACCCTTTTATGTGTAGGCCAGTTCACACTGTGACTGGTGAAGTCTTGGTCAGTGGCTACACCTCTAATATTACATTGTACCCTACTAGAAACTGATGGTCTAAAGAAGTGTATATTGTTTATTTCCCTTCCAGAGCTGTGACCCAAAACCTAGAGTTACCTTTTGTCTTTTATATTCTCAGAAAGTCCAAATCATGCCATCTGCCATACTGGTGAAATCTAGCTGCATTGGCACAGCTGGTAGAGGGACTGACCAAAGCACATGCCTATGAAAATCTTTACCTTTTCAAAATGTTTGCTGAAGGGGAAAATTCCAGTCCCATGTGGCTAAAATAATACCTAATTCCAAGTTCTATAACATATGGATTCTAATATGTTCTGCTATTACTTAACTTATATTTACAACGTATTTTTTTCTGTTTGCCTACTTATATCTGCTGTGCTAAATTATCAAACATAATGCACAGCTAGCCAGTTTTTTCTATAAGAAACCTCATTAGAAATCACCGACTTAGCCGGGCGTGGTGGCGCACGCTTGTAATCCCAGTACTTTGGGAGGCGGAGACCAGAGGATCCTGGTTCGTGGCCAGCCTCAGCTCTCTCTCTCTCTCTCTCTCCCTGTCTCTCTCTCCCTCTCTACTTAGTGAGGCCCTCTGCAACTTCGTGAGACCCGGTTTCAAAATAAAGTATAAAAAAATAGGGCCGGGGGCGTAGCGCGGAGGTAGAACGCCCCTGCGTTCAATCCCCGGTACCACAAAAAAAAGAAGAAAATCACCGACTTATCTTTTATATATAGATAGATAGATAGATAGATCACGCGCGCATGCACACTGAGGTTGGCCGCGAACCCGGATCCTCCGGTCTCCGCCTCCCAAAGTACTGGGATTACAAGCGTGCGCCACCACACCTGGCCCGACTTATCTTTAAACTCTTTGAACATGTGGTGCAAAATCTGAATTCATGCAGTTATGTGTTAGCTCCAAACAGCCTGCCTAATTGATCTTATCATATGATAAAGATATATTTTGGAAATGGGATATGGAGAATGATGATTTTGGCTTATTATTATTTAAATATTTTATGATTAAAAGATACCATTCCTGTTTAGAGAAAATAATTGGTAGGATATTTTCCAAAAGCTTTGTCATAATGTTGCTAAGCTCGGATCAGCTACACCTAAAGAATTTTAGGTTTCTTTTATTTCATTTTATGTATTTCTAATATCTTCTTAGTCTTTTGCTTTAGAATGACCATACTATAAACTAAGTTTTACAGTTAATTTTTCTGTTGATAATCAAAGGTATATCTACATAATCAGTAAAATATTGTCATACATGGAAGAATATTTCCCTAATCTTCCCAAAATTCATTTGCCTCTCTTTAATGTGCAGCTGTTTGTGTAGCCTACTCTTAAAATACCATGAATCAGTTATTTTTCTGATTTAATACACTTTCCTGAAACTATCATTGCATTTATTTAAGGTTTATTCTATGTGTCATTAAATAAAAATATTTATTTAAAGACTACTGATGTTTTTGTTAGTAAAATAATCATTTTTTCTGTCCATCCCTTACTCATAGATTCCAAAAGACTCATCATTTTATGGCGCTGTGTGCCTGCCATAACTTAATACTATAAAGTTGATTTGTAAATCTAATATCTTCATTAAATTATTTGAACTAAAAATCATCATTTTTATTAATAAAAACTATGAGAGATTTGTGGGATTGTATCCATGATTTTTGTTCTTAAAGTGGATTTTAAGTTTTCTCTCCTTTCTAAATGATCTCAAAGTCAGATGATTTTTCATGGGTATTTCTTTGCTCATCAGCCTGGCAAAGTATCTTCCTGCTTAAATCCAACATTAGGTCAAAAAATAGGACTGCATACATATGAATGCCACATGCCTCTTTATTTCTGAGTTTTAAAAATGTACTGCGTAAAAATGTATGTAGTTATTATCTACACTACTACAATAGCCTTCTAAATATCTTCCCTTTATTAACAATTTTTCACACATTAGTATGATCCTTAAAATTTAAGATCCAATCATATTGTTCTGCTATAAGTCTTTTCATTGTATTTTCACAGACTCTTCTACATTCTGTCCAGTGTAGATCTCTCCCGCCTCATGTGAGTTCACTGTATTCTTCGCTCTATGGCCCAATCAAAATGCAATACACAATATTTGAACTTAAATGTCAGTTCTTTTCTCAGCATCTTGGGCTTTCCAAGTGTTCTTCCTAGTACCTTAGCACCTAAGATCCACTGTAGCTATCTCCTTCAAATTTCCGTGTGCTAATTAATGCCTACTTAGTCTTCATATTTAAAGTAATATTTCTGTTTTCTATAATGTTTTTATGTGCTGAAATTTATTTATTTATTTGTTTATTTATTTAATTATTTATTTATTTGTTTATTTATTTTTGGTACTTGGGATTGAACCCAGAGGCATTCTACCTCTGAGCTACACTCCCAGTTCTATTTTATTTTTTTGTTTTGAAACAGGGTCTCACTAGGTTGTGGAGGGCCTCACTAAGTTGCTGAGGCTGGCCGTGAACCTATGATCCTCCTGTCTCAGTCTTCTATGTACTGGGATTACAGGCGTGCACCACCACACCCGGTTCTGAAATTTAATTTATGTTGCCTACTAATGTATTTTAGTACCTCACAAGATTCCTCATATCATTTAAAATTTTAATTATATTTTTCTTGTTTTAATTATTTGAGTATTATCTTTTATCCTTCTAAACTACAAACTTCAGGAGGAGAATAGTCTTGTCTCTTTTTTTTTTTTTTTGGTACTGGTGATTGAACCCACCCACAGGCATTCTACCTCCAAGCTACACCTCCAGCCCTTTTTATTTTTTATTTTGAAACAGTATCTCACTAAATTGTTGAGGGTCTTTCTAAGTTGCTGAGGCTGGCCAATGTTGAAACTTTCTGTCTGCACCTCCAATGTACTGGGATTACTGAGTGCACCACCATGTGGAGCATTATTAACCATTTTAATATAAGTATTATAGTATTTTACTATATTTTAAACTTTAGACAATAATTGTTGAATAAATAAACTGAAATCACCATGTAATTTCAATGTTAATTTTCACCAGTTTTTGAAAACTATAGTATAGTAAGATATCTGGATAAATACAAAAAGTACTTATCATTATATTAATAAAAGTCTCTAATGCATTTTAAAATAAAACTGTTCTATATCAATTGTCTTTGTGTATATATATAATTAATATCAAGATTTTCAAAATAAGTAAGACTTAACATTTTTAAGTAATCCAATATAAGGTCACAATGTATAATGTGTGAAACAATGCACACAAATAAATATATAATCAGACAAAATTATACTCTCTGGAAGTCTTGATTTCTTTTAAAGATACAGCTTTAAGTCAAAGCAGGGAATAATATATTTAAGAAGAGTTTTCATTAAGTTGTTTGCTACATAAACCTGTTTCTTGGGTAGAGGCACGCATTTTCTTTCCTTAATGTACTCCTTAGTAAAGTCACCCTTTATATAGTAATAAAGCTTTCTCAGCTCCAAAACCACAGCACCAAATCCTGAAGTGTTTCAGATCTATCTGTTCATTGATGAATGAGGATCACAGAGGTTACAGGTAATATACAGCATATCAGAGGAAAGAAAGTTGAAAGTCTACAACCTTAGCTATTTAGGCAAAACACGGAAAGCAAGGTGAAATCCAAGGATACATGCTGTGTGCAAAGAGAAAATGCAAGCATCAAAGGCACTGTGCCGAAAAGCAGGAGTTAAGAAATAATGAATAACCTAACAGTGCTATCATATACAAATACTAGAAAACATGCTATTCATTTTTTTTTCTTTTTTGTACTATTTGAAATAAGCTTCATATGTTATTACAACCTATGAGTTTCATCCTCACCTAACTGGCTTGAACATAAACAGTAAAGGTTTTAGAGAAACTTCTAATCCTTATAATGGAGGTACAATGGATATCAATGATTATGTGTTTATTGTTATAATACTATTTGTATTTTTTTGTTGATTTGCTTATTCATCCAATCAATACAGATTGAATACTGGTTTTGTGTCAACTTTCATCATTCTGGGCACTAGAGATACAACAGGGAACAGAAGAGACAGTGCCCATTTTTATGATGCTGATTTTCTATGAGAGGAGAAAGACGACAAGACGTGTAAAAAGTCAAGTAGATATAAATATAAATAAGGCAAGACTTTGTACTATGAATTAAAGAACAATAAGAAAAAAATGTGAGGTGTGGTGAACGAACAGCAAGGGTCTGCCTCCTACTTTGTGCTGCTGAGAGAATAACATTTGAACAGAGACCACAATTAAATAAAACAAGCAGTCATGTAGCTTTCTGACTTAAGATGACTTTGAAAAAAATAAATAAATAAGATTGAGCATGGCATGGTGGCGCACCCCTGTAATCCCAGTACTCTGGAGGCTGAGACAGGAAGATCACAGGTTCAAGGCCAACCTCTGTTTCAAAATAAAAAATAAGACAGGGATAGTGGTGCATGCCTGTAATCCCAGTACTTGGGAGGCTGAGACAAGAGGATCACAGGTTTGAGACCAGTCTCAGCAGCTTAAGAAAGACTCTCAACAACTTAGTGAGAACCTATTTCCAAATAAAAAAATAAAGCAGGAAGGAGGGTATAGCTCGGAGGTAGAATGCCCGTGTTTAATCCCCTGTACCAAAAAGTATATAAATAAAGTAGTAAATAAAGTAATTAATTAACTGTAAAAAATAAATAAAATTGTGCTCGGGTTGTACCTTGGAGGTAGAATGCCCTAGGTACCACAATCAAGTACCACAACAAACAAACAAACAGCAACAACAACAAAAACCTGGCAACCCTCCCTATCCCCAAGTAATATTCTTGTCCTTTCAAGGCAAAGAAGTCACCTCAGCCAGACAATAGTGAGACTTGAAGAGAAACTTAAGAGGTGAGTTTGTATGAGTAACCAAAAGCCAGATCATTCATTAAAGACATTCAGCCTGTTAAAGATGAGAGGCTTGTAAATAATTAGAATTTATATTTTAAAAGTTCATTCTAGCTGGGCATGGTGGTGCGTGCTTGTAATACTAGTACTTGGAGGCTGAGACAGGGGGATTGCAGGTTTGCAGCCAGCCTCAGCTACATAGTGAGGCCCTCTGAAACTCAGTGAGAACCTGTTTCAAAATAACAAATAAAAAACAGGGCGGGGGGTGTAGCTCAGAGGTAGAATGCCCCTGGGTTCAATCCCCAGTACTGCAAAAAAAAGAAAAAAGTTCATTCTGTCAATCTTTGGATAAGAGAGTGTGTATGATAACAATTTTAGCAAAAAAATAACTGAAATGCTAAAGATGAGAATTTGGAGAGGGGAAAGTGCTAAGAAAGTATCAGATTTAGGATATATTTTGAAGACAGACATAGCATAATTTTCTGATGGATAGAATATAGAATATGAAAGGGGAGTTAATTCAAGATATGTTCAGAGATTTTAGCTTGATTAAATGGAATTTCTTTATTAATAAATCTTTTCTCTAAAATACTTATAAAATTAATTTTAGAGATTATTTGCACACATGTACACAAACACATGCATATTTAAAAGCCACATATCACATGTCATTCTGGTCTAAGTCATGCCATGTGTTCCTTGAAAACTGATAATTTCTCCTTACAGGAGAAATTTTCTTGTCTTTTCAGTAGAAACCAATGGGGAGTATCAAAATATCTATATTCTTCATTCAGTACAACTCGTCTTTGAAAAAAGTAACTGTGTTTAGAGAAAGTACTCTGAGGAGAGGTCTCTAATTATGCCCAACTCTTTCATGCTTTACTCACTAAGTAAAAAGGAAGGCAGAAAGGGCTAAAATGACAGCATCTGGCAGATGAAAAGTAGAGCTGTCAGCAGCAAAGAATACAGGGAATTCTCTGGCTTGAGGGGGCCCGGCAGAGAACAGGGAAGCAGGTCTCCTCATGGCTTTGCTCTGAGGACTTCAGGTGAGACTCGCAGGATGCTAGGATCACGAGATGGATGACGACACTTTAGATCCTATGCTTGATTGATGTCTAATTCAGTTAAATATCAATAAACAATCCATTCTGTGCTGAAAATACAAATATAAATATACCATGTTTTCTTACCTCTTGAACCTGTTGCCTAATAAGTGGCAAGAGAACAGAGGTTTATCAAAAGATAATTTTAATATAATTTATTAAGTGATGTACTCTGTATATTCAGCATCTTATATTTTTGTATTCTGTTTTCTTTGCATTTTATTCATTTTTAATCAATGGGGCATTATTCATCATTACAAACAGGTCTCAGGATTGCAGCAGATAATGGAAAAGAGTGTTTATGTGTCTATGGCTGAGTGTCATTGTCCCTCTTTGAGACAGGAATAATGGCAGTTATATTTTATCAAGAGAACATGTTAATTGTGTATTAAAATTGACTAGTAATTAGCATTACTAGTCAAAACTTGATGCTTAGGAAAGTTATGAGAATAAAAGGTGGGAATACAGAAATGGACACAGGACAGAGCCCTTGATTCCTTTCATATCATGTGTGCACTGGAATGGGAGCCTTGAAGGGAGGAGAGAGGATGTGTTAATATGTAAATGAAGGTTATTGAGGTTATTTGTATTATGTTAAGAAGTGTGATTTTGTACTTATCGGGAGCAAAATATATCTGCTACTTTAATTATTTCTCTTGAGAAAATAACATTTTTCTTCTTTCACAAATATTTGGAATTCAAAGTTGTCTTGGAGCAATGTTTTATTTGTCTTAAAAACCATGTAAACAATATCACCATAATGTAAAAACTTGAGCATTCTCACCTGGGTAGTATGGTATCTTAGTTTTGCTAAATAGAATAATCACTTAATATTTGATTATTCATTAATTGTCTATTTTTCTTGCTGGATTCTGAGGTCTAAAATGGCAAAAATTGTATTTTGCTTCTTTATTGTTGCACCATTTGTATTTACTAAGTTGGCCACAGCATAGGAAATATTTAATAAATAACAGAAATAATGGATGGATAAATAAGTTAAAGAATAGCAATGAGATTGACATCACAATCTTCATTTTATCAAGAGACTCAAGATTTTGCTCAAGTTATATGTATTAAGTGATAGCCAACCTACATCTAAAACTAAAACTTCAAAATCCAGACTACAAATTATTTGAATCTATGGATGAGGCTCAGCCATTCCTCAACTCATAGACATGGCAAGATATTTTTAAAGATGACTATATAATTTAGTTAAAATAATAATAATATTAGTAATCCTTTTTATATAATCATGGATGTCAAACTGCTTTGCATGAACCACTGAAAATTTGAAGAGGATCCAAGTTCATTCTATTATACTACATTAAACTAAAATGGATTACATGGAAACCTTGTAACTTCAACCAGTTCAGCTGACATAGGCATCTGTAAAATATAGTCAGGGTAAAGAACAAATAGTAGCGTTTATGAAAAAAAGATACCATCTTAGGCACACACCTTTATTCCCAGTACATGGGAAGCTGAGACAAGAGGATTGCAGGTTTGAGGCTAGCCTGAGCAACTTAGCAAGGCCCTTAGCAACTTAGTAAGACCCTGGTTTGAAATAAAAAAATAAAATAGGGTAGGCATGTTGCTCAGAGGTAGAATACCCCTGAGTTCAATCCCCAGTACCACAAAACAAAACAATAAAATGCCTTTGCACATAACTACATGGAAAAATTTTAAATCAGACTATAAATTGGAGATATTTGCTACAAAACTTTCCAGCAAATATCAAACATAAGGAGCTTTTTTTCTAAAGGAAATATACAAATTAGCACCCAATAGAAAGAAATAGGTATACCAACCTATACACAGACATGGAAAAACAACTACATAAAAATATAAAAGAATTTCCAACATTAATGGTATTAATACATCAATAAGTTAGTGAAAGGAAAGTATGTATATTTTAAACATGTTGAATGGGAAAATATTTAAACAATATTTTATGATTTTAAAATATTTGTGGTGATCAAGGTCTTCATTCTCTCAGCCTTGGTTTGCAAATTATTATCTTCTTTCAGAAACAGTGATGTGGCAGTAAGGTATTAAGATTACTAATGTCAGTTTGCATAGTAAGTACACAAGTGGGACTTTAGCTTGCATAAGTAATTAGAGGAATGGATAATTTACACCCAATAATTTAGCATGGATCCAATTAAACTGACAGATTTTCATATGTTTCAAGCTTACAGAAAAATAATCATGTAGAAAAATAAGGATTTAGAATCACAGAAAATTTAACACCAACACCGAAAGTTAGTATATTAAAATCAAAGGTTACGATAATTTAAATGAAGATGATTTTCTTCCCGGAAGTCCCTTGTAAGCCAGAATACCAATGAAGTATGAAGGTAAAATAAAGGAATTTAAAGACAGGCAAATTTTTAAGCTACTCATTTCCCCATACTTTTATAAAATGATGTTACTGGGAGGTAGTGGGAGTGAATCAAATGAATTATTCCTCAGAATATAGTGAAAGTTCTACAACCACGGCTATGCGCACGACTAAATTAGCACGCATTCTGATTGTATCGGAAATATGGACTTTCCCCAAAGGATGACTGCTAGTATAATTGAAGCAGATCATTTGCCTGGTGTGCTCTACCATATTAAGAAATGTTTTAGAAATTATTGGAAAGTTTGGCACTAACTTATTACTGGGTAACAGAAAAATAATAACAAAAGTATAAAGTAATGTTAAGTACAGAAAAATAAAAGTTATACAATAAAATTGATTTAACAATATCTCTGTGGTGGGTGAAACAGTGTCCTTCCCAGATTAATATCTACCCAGAATGTCAGAAAGTATATTAAGAAATAGGGGCTCGGGAAATGTAATTTAAAAAGAAAATGAGATCACACTGGATTAGCATGGTCCCTAATTCCAATGGAAGTGTCTCTATATGAGACAGAAAGGGGTACATAGAGAGACAGAAGAAGGCAATGCAAAAAATGGAGGCAGAAATTGCAGAGATATGGACAAGTCAAGAAATGCCAAGGATTGCTGGCAATCACTAGAAGTTAGGAGAGCGGCATGGGTTGGTTCTTCCTCAAGGCTTTTAGTGGGCTGGCATCTTAAATTCAGACATCTGGCTTCCTGAACTGGGAGAGAATATATTTTCTGTTTTCTTTTTTAAAGCTACCAAGTGTGTGCCAGTTTGTTATGACATCTTTAGGAAACTATGCAGTCCCCATTCTATTTGTAATTATTTACAACTAAGACGCAATCACTGGTATTTTTGCTATAAGTAATACTGGGAAATATGAGTGATTGGCATCTGTGTCCATATGCAGGGAGATTGATATAAATGTTCAGTTTTTTCATATGGAATGTGGATAGAGGCTGGATAAATCTTCACTAAGCATTTATTATTTCTGAAATAAATACATAAAGTTAAGAAGTTTTTATAGCTAGAAGGGATCATTAATTTCTGTGTACTGGAATATGTTATGAAGTCATATAGACATTTCCCAACCTTGTCCCTAAAAATACCTGCTTTACAACCTTTCATTATCCAGGCTGTGAAAATATCAGCAAGGGATTCTTAAATTTTGCTTAGGAAGAGAACAGTTCAAATAAGGTTATGTTCTCGCATGAAGATATCACTACTAATCACACAAACATGTATGGGGAAGGAGGAGAGGGGGACGGGGTGGGATACAAAGGTGTGCATACAGAGGTGGGATACACACCAAGTGATGTGTGCATGTGTTTATGTTTCACTATGAAACTCACTATGATGTATAGTTACAATGAACTAATTAAAGTGTTATAAAAAGATCATATCTCAATAGAGAACCAGCCAGGAGACCTATTCAACTAGGCCTGTACTCTTTGGACTTTTCATGAGTATTATTATATGCTGTTCCTAGGTGCTATGCAACAAGACTTTAGAGATTATGCATTAAATAATAAATTTTGTTCTGGTAAGGACTCATCAAACAGGAGTTGACAAGAAATGGCATGAGTGCTCCAACCACGTGTCATTTTACAAAGAGAGGTATGCTGTGATTGAATGTTTTCTGGAATTAGTCCTTTGGCAATGCCAGTGATGTTTGGAGAGTGAAGGCTTTTTGCCTCTTCCCTCACCTCTCTGTCCCTTCCTAAAGGAAAGTAAAGGAGCAAAGTGGTCATTTGTGAGTATAGCAGATCAGATTTATTCAAGCTGTTTGGGATAGGATACCAATTATTAATGTGCGTTTTCTACTGTTATCCAGCTCTCAGTTTTGAAAGACTTGAAGGCCTATGTATGTTGTAGCTATCAAGGAGAGTTTGCCAGTGTTACTTTGAGAATCTGGATTTGTGTGCAGTTCCTGCCAAAAGAGTAGAGTTCTGAAACCCAGTTGGTTCTTTATATAGCCCACCAAGAGTAAGATCCAAGAATCATTTTTGGAAACTTCTACTTAGCACAAAACAGTAAATAAACTTTTAAAAATTATGTTAAGTTATGAAAATTTGGAGATTATTTTAAGTTATTCATCCCTGAATGATAGAAATATTTGGTGACTACCTAAAATCAAAGATCAAAAGAGAATAATACCATGGTGTTCTTTAGACCTAATTATACTTAAAATCAGAAGAAAATGAAGAAACACAGAAGATTTTAGCAGAGTTGATTCTATAGAGTGGGACAGTAGTGAAGGCAGGTGGTTTGGAGAAATGCTGTGTTTACATAATAGGCCTTATACAGTCACTTGACTTTGAGACCTTATTAACAGTTTGCTTTAATAAGCATTGCATTCTCATGAAAATAACATGATTACTGCATTTTTTACAAAATTTAAAAAAGATATTCTTCATTGCAATCATAGAATGAGTATATGAATTCTGAATATACAAATAATAGAGTACAGAAGAGCTAAAATGAAAATAATGTTCAAATATTATAATGAGAGTGGAAGTACATAAATGATGAAATAGAACCACAATTTAATAAGTATATGGAAAGCCTTGTCAACCTTAGAAGAATGAATGTTGATATGTGCTAGTGGAATAAAAATATGAAACTGTACAAAAATATTCAAGGGTCTTTCTTGGATTTAGGATTATGATTTATTTCTATTTATACATTTTTACAATTTTCAACATTTTTATAATTCCATCTAATTGTAAGAGAGAGAGATTGTGATTCGGAAATCAGAGGTGATGAAACTTTTTTAGAGAATATCATCAGGCCAGATAATTAATAATAGTTATTAATGGTCAAGGCTGGTTATTATTGAAATAAATACAATATTTAGAGTACTATAGTACTATTATTTTTATATCTTATATAGTTATTTATATTGTTCTATAGGAAAATAACTCATTGGCTGAAGTACTGAGGAGCTAAACCATTGTATGTTCTTTGAAGAAAACTATGATTTGTTTCCAGAAACCTTGTATCTCCTCAGTGTTTCTTTTACTAGAGGATGCTTAGTAATGGGAGACTTGAAGATTCTTTGAAATGGCCATCATGATTCATGGTTTCTATCAATGAAATAATATTTGGTATTTTAATATTTCAATGAGTTATGCCAATATCTTGATATTTTTAATGTCACTTAAATGCTTTGTTCAGTCTTCTTAAATCAAAAATAATATCCTGTTGAGCATTCCATATATTTGGATTTAGAAGATGGCTAAATTATATATCTATCACAATCACAATATAGAGAGTGAAAAGAAATAATGGCATTTAACAATAAGGCTCCAAATCTTCTTAAAAATGCATAATAATAACTGAGGCAGGAAGGGAAAACATTCAGAAACATTAATCTTATATTATTATTCTTATAGCTTCAGAATCCATAAGGATATATGATAGGTATACCAGAAAAAATGAAAAAAAATTCTGTTTATCTGAATAATCACATTGACATTTATCCTTATAAAATTGATAAATATTACCATATATTTATTAAATTATAAGTCATTTTCATAATTGTGTACTTCCCCTCTCATTATACTACTTCAACATTAGTATCATTTTTACTTGTGTAGTATTCTATTATTTGGATATTCAGCAATTCATATAATTATTCTATGATTAGGATATAGAGTGATTGCATTCTTTAAATTATGTGAAAAATGTGGTAATCATGGTATTTCCATGAAAATGCAATGATTTTCATTAAAGCAAAATGGGAATAAGGGTCTCAAGTCAAATGATTGTATAAGACCTATTATGTAAACACAGCATTCCACCATCTCACCTGCCTTTCCTCTATAGAATCAACTCTATAGAATGAACTCTCAAAATCTCCTAGCTGTGTTTCTTCATTTTCTTCTGGTTTGATTAAACTAATTGCATTATGCATAGCACAGCATCCAGTGCTAGAAGTGGTTAGAGTAATAGAGTTACACTTAACTTAAACAGTATTCATGCATTTCAAATTTCCCATTTGAAGAACTGTGTGTTTTATTCCCCCCCATACCATCCACTAGGAGACTGCTGTAACTAATACCTTAAAAGCAGTTAAGTTTATCAGGCCTCACATTCCCACAAGCAATGATGCTATTAACTGTCCCAATTCTCACTATTTATCTATCTTCTAGGTTACCCACATCCACATGTTATTCTGTATTTGCTAATTTCTAATTCAATTCCACATTAAATCCTTTTACCAAACTTTTCACTGTGTCTTTGAGTTGTGCCATGATATTTTTATTAATGTCAAAAATTTAAAATACTTTTCTACCAAAGTTTGCAATATTTATTTTCATACTTCTTCTGAAATCTAGCGGTAAATCTAATCATTGTTTTTCCACCAGAGTAATGTAAACAAAAACACAGAGCAAAACAAATCTCATATTTAAGGCATATAACATCGTCTCCTTCCTTTTTATTGTTATCTACTACATTGGTAAAATATCTTACTTAATGGGTAATCTTCCTTTGTATCCCAAGCCCACCATCATCCTAAGTGTTAATATCAATGTGAATAATCTAATATTCATTTGTGTCACTTATTTGCCCTCTTTGTAGAATAAATTTATATCCATCTGTCTTCAGACTCCTCCCTCATTCTCCTGCCAATAACATGAACCCTTTCTTCACTTGAATCCATCCCATCTGGAAAAAGATTAATCCAGTCATTCCAATCTCTAGTTGTGGCTTCTTTGATTTCCAGTTTTTCACATTACTATATGTCTTTGTCTGTTTTGTGTTGTTATTACAAAATTGCTGAGGCTGAGTATTTTATAGATAAAAATAGCATCTTTAGCTCACAGTTTTGAATGCTGAAGGTCCAAGATTGGGTAGCTCCATTTGTTTTTCCTCTGGTGATGGCTTTCTGGCCACATTTCAAAATGGTAGATGCCATCACGGTGGGAGCTCAAGAGAGAGGGAAATGTCATTTGGTGGAACAAGAAGCAGGAGACCACAGAGGGGCAAACCTTGCTCTTTTATAAGAACTCATGTTCATGGGAACCAATCCAGTTCCAGGAGACTGGCACACTCATACAAAACAGCAGTGATTCATTCATGAGGGTTTAGCCCCAAGAACTAATTTCCTTCCATTGGGCGCCATTCCTTAAAGTCTCTACCATGTTAACACCATCACACTGGAACCAAGTTTCCAGTAAATGAATCTCTGGGGGAAAGTCATATTCAAACTGTAGCAGTAGGTTATATTTACATTTTATAATCTCATACCTTTAATCCCCTTAAAAATTTCTCCCCAGTTATAATTTTTTTCTTTCTAAAACCATCCAGTGTAAATTCCATGGTTCATGACTGTGATTGGCATCTTGCCAATATGCTCAACTTAATCGCCCCATTGTGCTGTCATTTTACCTAGTGATCTATCTGCCCACCTACACATGGACAATAGATCAGGCATCTCTGTAAACCCATAGTACTCATACAGGATCACTCTCCTCTTATTTTGAACAGATGAACCTTCTCTTTGTGTCATCAGAAAAAGATGAATGAGGATGACCACCTTACCTTTTTGTATTCAAGCTGTGTATTTACTTATATGCCCAAGCAGCTTTTTCAAACTTTAGTTTGAAAGGAACACTTTTATTAATGTTTATTTTCCTCATTTCCTATGAATTTTCTTGCAGTTCTGGAGGCTGGAAGTTCAAGATGAAAGTCACAGCAAAGTTGATTCCTTCTGGGTTCCATGAAGAAGAATCCATTCTTCCTCTCTGCCTGCTTCTGATGGTTTACTTATATTCTTATTATTTGGCTTGTAGATGCATACCTGTATTTCTCTGCCTTCGCATGGTGCTCTTCCTATGTGCAAGTCTCTCAGTCTCTATTTACTCTTCATATAAGGACACCACTCATCTTGCATTGAAGCAAACCTCTATAGCCTCATCTTAAGGAATTACTTTAGCAATGACCCTATACCTAAATGAGTAACATTCTAAAGTGACAGACTTGACATATGAACTTGTGATGGGACACAATTCAACCTGCAATAACCTCCTTCATTAATTGAACTAATTTATATCTTGAAATCCACCTATTCCTAGAAAAGTTTGAATTTACTTACTTTTCTTTATCCCCAATGGCCCTACCCTAAATCAGAACACTTCTGCCTAATTTATTATAACAAAACTCTAATGTTTTTCTCCACCTCCAATTTCACTTTTATACCTCTAGGCATGAAATGTCTCCATTAAGAAATGAAAGCCTGCACCGGGCATGGTAGCGCACGCTTGTAATCCCAGTACTTTGGGAGGCGGAGACTGGAGGATCCGGGTTCACGGCCAGCCTCAGCTCTCTCTCTCCCTGTCTCTCCCTGTCTCTCCCTTTCTCTCTCTCTCCTCTCTCTCTCTCTCTCTCTCTCTCTCTCTCTCTCTCTTTCTCTCTCCTTAGTGAGGCCTTCCGCAACTTCGTGAGACCCAGTTTCAAAATAAAGTATAAAAAATAGGGCCGGGGGTGTAGCGCGGAGGTAGAACGCCCCTGCGTTCAATCCCCGGTACCGAAAAAAAAAAAAAAAAAAAAGAAATGAAAGCCTCATTGTTACATTCCCCTATTTCAAATGCATTTTATTGCTAACAATGGCTTCCTATATGGTTTTAAAAGTGTTTAATTTTTAAATTCCACTACCCTAGGAGCTCTTTAATAAATTCCAAAATCCAGAATCTATGCTCCAAAAGTGTTGAATTTATTCTTCTGGTACACCATGCTGTATTGTCTCTCTGTTATAAACCTATTATTTCCAATCTTGTATACATTTCTTCCTATCACTTATTATCCAGGTAATGTGTAATTATTCTTCAGCTCAATTTAGATACCACTGACAGAAACTTTTCTCAAGTTCCTTGTGTTCTAAATAGATGCAACTTTTAGAAGCTGCTATAAAATCCTGCGTTCCTTCTGCCTTGATACTGACCAGATTTTATTGGGAGTTTGACAGCCTGTCTCTCTTACCAGACTGTAAATGGAATAAGAGTAGAGGCCTTAATATTCTTTATTCCACATGACGTGAAGCGCTTATTGGAGATGTTCCAGTGGATTAGAAATAAAAACTGTTTTTTTTTCTTTACCTGCCTTCAAATACATTCGTTTGGAAGTCCCTTCTTTCATCTTTGTGTCTGATCCTGGGGTATCAGGTTTAAGAATACATGATATTTTTTAATTGTTACTTTCTGTCATTAAAATGTCTGGTCCAAGCTCAGTGTGGTGGTGCATGCCTGTCATCACAGTATTTAGGAGGCTGAGACAGGAGGATTGCAGATTTGAAGCCAGCCTAGGCAATTTAATGAGACCCTTAGTAACTTCTGGGGCTTTCACTAGTAGGTAAAATGCCTCTGGGTTCAATTGCCAATACTAAAATAAACAAACTAAAAACATATCTGGTCCAAAGAGAATCAATATCCAATTCAATAATGATTTTCTCCTACCCTGTTTACCAGTGTCGTTTTTATTCCTTTGTCTTACAGTAAGATTAGAAGGTGGCCAATGTTTTCACTTCCCTTGGTTCTTTCCGGCTTTATCTCATGTTTTAACTCCTCTGGAGTTGAGTAAAGGTGATTGGGGATTAGAGGAACTGATTGAAATTCTTTTTTACTTATCAAATCCTGTTACTTTGGTTGCATTTTAGCTATCATTGAAAGAATATCCAAGTCCTCTGTGAAGTGGGCACTTAAGAACCACTTCTCTAAGGGTTGCATATTTTTATGTTGTTTTACATTTTTGAAGGACTTGGAGTGAAAAATGCACATTTACTTACATAAAAAATATATTTTGCTGGTCACTTCTGGCCACACTCTCAACTCCTGTTTCTATAGGCTATGGAATGGAATCTCTTACTGGAGCATTTCCCAACCTAGCAGACAGCTCTTGATACAAAGGATCAGCATGTCAAATCAGACTCACCCAAATCATAGATCCTGCCCAGGAATGAGATTTACTAATTAACTGAAGGGTACAAGCATTCAAGATTTATGAGCAAATCGGGGAGAGATCCACCCTGTTGAGTGTTGGCTCCCAGGTTTTCTTCTCTGCATTGAGCCCATGGTTTCTGGTCTGTGCTTAAAGATGATGTTCCTAAGTAGGAGATGGTTACCTTACACACTACAGAGTATGGTAG
Source organism: Glis glis (assembly GCA_004027185.1). Lineage (NCBI taxonomy): Eukaryota > Metazoa > Chordata > Mammalia > Rodentia > Gliridae > Glis > Glis glis. The sequence continues at coordinate 42,412 of PVJS01013067.1, forward strand.
GTTATGAAGCGTCTCCATACCCTTGTGTTAAATCTGTGTGACACTTTTACAGGGAGTCGTACCCATCAATCCATATTCTAGGCCCTTTAGGAATGTATGAGAATAGTAATTGCTCCTCATCCTTGATTTTCTACTTTAATCATATTTACCTAAGTAGGAGCGTGGTTTTATCTAATTGTGTTTTTAATTTGCATTATACACACATAAAAACAGTATCAATTATCTCACCAACTGCTGAGTAGACCTTCAGATAGCTTCTGAGAGTGTCTTGTCATATCTTTTTTTTTTTTTTTTT
>PVJS01013068.1:0-42705 GCA_004027185.1 Glis glis
GCCGGGCGTGGTGGCGCACGCTTGTAATCCCAGTACTTTGGGAGGCAGAGACCGGAGGATCCGGGTTCGCGGCCAGCCTCAGCGCTCTCTCTCTCTCTCCTCTCTCTGTCTCTCTCTCTCTCTCTCCCCTTAGTGAGGCCCTCCGCAACTTCGTGAGACCCGGTTTCAAAATAAAGTATAAAAAATAGGGCCGGGGGTGTAGCGCAGAGGTAGAACGCCCCCGCGTTCAGTCCCCGGTACCGCAAAAAAAAAAAAAAAAGATATCACTCCTCAAGTGAATCTACAGAGTTAGCACAATCCCTGTCAAAATCTCAGATAACTTTCGCAGAAATTGGTAAGCTCATCCTGAAATTCATAAAATTTATGGAAATGCAAGTGACCCAGAATAGCCAAAACAAAGTTGAAGGACTTACACTTCTCAATTTCAAAACTTACTACAAAGCTACAGTAATCAAGTCAATATAGTACTGGTATAAGACAGACACATATGGAATACAATTGATCAATATAATAGGATCAATAGCCCCAAAATATGTTCTTGCATTTATAGCCAACTAAGTTTTAACAAAAATGCCAAGAAAATTCAAGGGGAAAATCTTCTAAACAGATGGAACAATCAGATATCCATCCATGCAAGCAGGTGAATTTGTACACCCACCTCATGCCATGCAGAAAAATAAATCACAGATTTAAGTGTAAGAATTAAAACTCTTAGAAGAAAATAATTTCCAAGCTTGCATGGTTAAGTTCAGGAACATACTGTTAACTTCATAAACATGAATTGGGCAATAATTTCTAAGATATGACCTCCAAAGCATAATCAATAAAAACATTGGTAAAGTGAACTTCATCAAATTTTACTTTTGCTCTCTTAAAGATACTATCAGAAAATTGAAAACCCACAGGTTATGAGAAAATACTTGTGAATCACTATTTTTTACTTCTCTCGAGAATATATAAAGAATACTAACAGCTCAATCATTTTAAGAAGTAACACAACTGAAAACAAGGAAAGGATTTGAGTAGATATTTCTCCAAAGAAAATATACAAATTACTAGAAAACATATGAAGATGGTTGGTGTGGTTTGGGTTTATAATGTCCCCTCCAAGAGCTTAGTGTTGAAAGCACAGTCCCAAATGTAGAAAGGTTCAGAGGTGGGGAATGGCTGGAGGAGGCGGATCACTGGGTGTGTGGCCTTGAGAACACATCTGTCCCTGGCCAGCATGTGTGTGTGTCTGTCCGTCTGTCTGTCTCTCTCTCCTCTTGCTCTGCTTCTATTTCCCTGCCACACCCTGCCACAGACACAATAATGTTGCTGCCTTGGAGTCAGCAGACAATGGACTGAACCTCTCAAACCATAAGCCAAAATAAACTTTTCCTCCAGTTTTCTTGTCAGGTAGTTTATTCACAGCAATGCAAAAGCTGTCAATGGTCAATGCAGTTAGTCCTTAGGGAGAACCACCTCAGAACCGCTATAAGATGTGATTTCTCACCCATTAGAATGACGATAATAAAAAAAAAGATGGGAACAGGTTTGGCAAGAATATGATGAAATTGAAACACTCGTACTTTGCCAGTAGGAATGAAAAATGATGCAAAATTTGGAAAATAATTTGGCTTTTTTCTTCTTTTTAATGCTTTTATTAATGCATTGTAATTATACATCATGGTGAGATTCAAAGTAATATGAACATACATGCATACATACATACATTGCTAGGTGTATTTCCTTCTGCTTCTCACCCCTTGTCCCTCCTCCCTCCTTATACATGTTAGTGAGATTGGTAGCAATACCTTTATATATGGACATGGTATTATTTGAATTGTTTCTTACTTCAATCCTCATTTCTTCCCTCTCTACCTTCCTCCCCCAATCCCCTTCCACTAGTCTCCTGGTCTCTCTCCTTTTATAAGAAAAAAATTGTGCATAGAAGTATCGTATGACCCATCAATTCCACTTTTCAATATAGGCAAGGCAAGTTTTTATTTCTCTTGATTCACAGAATCAAGTGATGCTATTATAAAACTCCTCCCATTACTATTTATTTAAGTAGACAGAATTTTTCAGCTTTTACATTTTTAAAAGTCAGAATTTGAATAAAATTGATGCTGGCCATTCTGGAAATAGAATGTATATAATACAAACCATAATATAAATACTCGTGCACAGTATAAAGTCTATAAGTATACTCATACACAAATGTTCATAGCAGCATTATTTGAAATAGTCAAAAAAGTAAAAACAACCCAATATTCATCAACTGGCGAACAGATTTTTAAAAGTGAAGTATATTCATTCCATGGAATATTGCTCTTAGAAAACTGAATAAAGTACTATTATATGCTACAACATAGATGAACCTTTAAATTCATTATGGTCAGTGAAAGAAACCAGATATGAAAGAACATATATGAATCTTTTCTTATACATTTCTTAAAAGAAAGTGACTTTATAGAGATAGAAAGTAGATTAGAGGTTGCCCAGGGCTGGGGTTGGTAACAGCAAGTGACTATCAATGGGCAGAGTTTTTTTAAGATAGAAAAGTCCTAAAATTAGATTGTAGTGATGGATGTCTATCTCTGTATATATACTAAAATTTATTGAGTGGAACATTTAAAATGAGTGAAATATATAGTCTGTGAATTATATCTAAAGCAGTTTAAATGGTTGAGCAGTTTAAATGGATTTAGAAATTATTGTAATTATTTGTATTACATGTATTCTAAGTTTGGATAAATATTTTTGAATGAGTATTTACTGGAAATATATCTTGATGAGGCAACAGGACTTAATTTTTAATTAGCTATTATATTTGTGGATAATTATCCTTTGTTTCTAGAAGAGGACAGGATTCAGCATAAATTCTATTTTATTTTAATATTTATGAATGCAAAGGCTGAGAACTGTCCATATAAACAAAATAAAATGGAGTGGCCGGGCGTGGTGGCGCATGCTTGTAATCCCAGTATTTGGGAGGCTGAGACAGGAGGATTGCAGGTTCGCAGCCAGCCTCAGCTACTTAGTGAGGCCCTCCACAACTTATTGAGACTCTGTTTCAAAATAAAGAATAAAAATCGTACTGGGGGTGTAGCTCGGAGGTAGAATGCCCCTGGGTTCAATTCCAAGTACTGCAAAAATAAATGAATAAATAAACAAACAAATAAATAAATAAATAAATAAAATGTGGACAGGATTTTATAATAGCATTGTAACTCAATTCTTTGAACTACTTTCTAACTATATGCCTAAAATTACTTCATGATATATCATCCAAATTGTTGTTTTTTAATCCAGTACATCCTCCTTCTATTTCTTTAACTCATAAATGGAAATCAACTGACTGCAAAATACTTGGTAGCAAGTGATTATAGTTATTTACATTCTCAATTCCTGGGAAGTACACCAAAAAGATTTTATAAAATCTTTGCAAAAATCAAATACAATATACAGTATTCTCAGCGGTGCCAGACTCAACGTAGTGCCTCCACCCCATGGGTGGTGCCTGGGCAGAAGGGAGCCCAGCTTTCTGCCACACTTGCACAGAATCTAGTTTCAGCAACAGGTAGCAGAGGAGGAGAAATTCTGGTGCCCTCCCTGCACATTCCATCCTGGAAGATAGCCCTCCGACTGCTAGCTGTGGGAGAGGGAGCCCCATGTTCTTGGCTGTGCCAGTCTGGAGTGGAGATTCTGCCTCACAGAGCTGGGAGGGAAGTGAGAGGGAGCAGGTTTTGATTTAAATACCACAGATTCTTGCTGCTCTTATAGAGTTAGATTTTTAAAAATAAATATTTCTTCATTTGCTGAGTACCATTTCCAGAGGCTTTAATTATTTTTTAAATTTTTTAAAAAATAATAGCAGTTTCTCTGGGAAATGGTCTACAGAGCTCCTTGTTCTGTTAAGCCAGAAGAGAAAACCTCGGTAAACTAGATTTTAGTGACTTATAAAAATGCACAACAAACATAAGTCACATTAAAAGTTTAATCTGTGGGTTCTATCCTGTGTAACTTGATGAATTTGGTAGCCCTGAAAAACATTACAATTATATTTAAAATGATCAACATAATATGTATTACCTGGTTAACCATCAGGGTTCCAATTTGCATAGGCTCCTTCCAAAGCAGCTCTTAAAATGTATTCATGTGGTCATATTAATCTTAGTAAAAAGAAAAAGATTTTAGCTACATCAGAGGAGGCCAATGACTATTTGAATTTTCTCTTTTCCTTGATGTTGGGTTGTGAAATGGCTGTGGGGATTTTGGGGATTTGGATAAGAAGTTGAGTTGGGTGTGCATTTAATTTTTATTTTGTGAGATATACTTATGTTTACTGTTGCTTCCATATATAGTTAAATTATTGCTGACCATAGTGGAATAGCAGACTTCCAGGAATATTCCTGCTACCAATTGTGGGCTTTCCTCACCCTCATATAAAGACACTGGCCAAGGGTCATACTGCTGTGTGTGTGTGTGTGTGTGTGTGTGTGTGTGTGTGTGTGTATTAGTTAATGGGGATTCAACCCAGGGAAATTCTACCTCTGAGTTACACCCCCAGCCCTCTTTTTAAATTTATTTTTAGTTTTTTTTTGAAACAGGGTCCCACTAGGTTGCTGAGAGTCTCACTACATTGCTGAGGTTGTCCTCAAACCTGCAATCTTCCTGTCTCAGCCTCCCAATTTACAGGCATGCACTTCCATACCTGGCTCATACTGATTTTTTTTCTTGCATCACGCAGGTTAAGTATCCCTTACCCTAAATTCTTGGAACCAGAAATATTTCATATTTCATATATTTTCAGATTTTGGAATGTTTGCATATATGTAATGAGATATGTCCTGGGGATGGTACCCACATCTAAACACAAAATTCATTTGTATTTCAGATATAGCATATCTGCATAGCCTGCAGGTAATTTTATGTATATTTAGTGCATCTCTTTTCTGTCTGAGACCTATTACATGATGTTGGGTGAAGAATTTTGCACTTGTAGTATCATGGCACTCAAAAAGTTTCTAATGTTGGAGCATTTCAGATTTCCAGGTTAGGGATGTTCAACCTACATAGTGCCAAGAACCAGGTATATGTGGATGGAGAAGAAACAAGGTTTGAAATATGGTACCAGAAATAAATATGTGGGAAATTACTCCAGTCATGAGGCTTGGAAAAATATAAGCAAAGGATTTGGTTTGCTCATCAATTGCTGGTCAAAACATATTACTGGTTATTCCAAAATCGATGACAATGGTAAACACTACTACATTAGCAGTATTAAATTATGAAGCTGAAGTAAACTTTGTAAATTACATAAAGAAACTCATCTTGATAAACCAGGCTAACAGCAAAGATGAATTGTATCCTTTTATTCTCTCTGTGGAATATTTGCAAAATCATTTGCATATGAAAAAGCAGAGTATTATTAACAGAAAAATTCCTTAGGCCAATTCAATTTAGTAGAGTTTATTTGGGCAAAACAAAACAAAACAGAATCACAAATTGGGCAGCCTCCAGAACTCAGGCAATTTCTGAGATTTCCAACAAACAATGTGAACTGACAGCATTTATAGAAAAACAAAAGTGAAGCAAAGCACAACTTTAGCTGCAGCTTGCCAACCACCCAGTTGGTTATAGCTTTAACTAGTTTTTTGCAATCTAATTAGTTAACTGACGACAGGGCCTTCTCCAATAAACCAAAGCTCAGTTACTGTGTATATGTTAAACTGTGTATTCATTGGTATTCAATCCAAATCTATGGCCTCCCATAAGTCTTATGTAACAGTATAGAGCCAAAAAAAGGAAAAAAGTATTAAGATATGCCAATCACAAAAGTAATGAAAGAATTATTGGGGGGGATTTTGTGGTGTGTGGGAACAATCAAAACACGATGTTAGGCTTTCTCGCCTACTCAGGCAAAGGTCACTGTTGTATGAAAGACAACTAAGCATGTCCTTTAAGACACCATATTGTCTTCTGTAACTCTGTGCCTTGGCCAGCTGCCGCGTTTTTCTGCTTTGATATATAAACCAGACTGAGACCGTGCAGTGTGCGGAAATCTCTTGCGGAAGCAGCTTGTGTTCAGCCTACCAGTGCTGAAATAAAGGAATGTCTCACCTGCTTTGCTCCCCACTTCTTCTTTGGACTGGGTGGATCAGGTGCGAACCTCCCTAGACTTGATCAGTTGCATGACATGTATATAATATTTTTCAGCGTTTTTAAAATTCTTAATTTTTGTGACTCACTTTTGTTCCTAATTTTGTATCTTTTTTCTTACAGAATGTCACCCAAATTGTAAAAGGAGCATATATCACACAACTCAGATCTCTTTTTGGCTCAAATAGTACTTGAGGTTAGCAGAAAATAATTGCTTATATTTGAAAATATATAAAAAAGCCATTTTTAACATTCAATATATCATACTGACAAACCACAGGCTTGGATTTTTAATCAGACCAACAAGAATCAGCACTTTTACCCAGACCAAGGAAATAATGAAGGTGTTTAAAACTGAAAACCCATCTCCCCTGATCTTCCTTTCCTTCCTTAGAACATACTCTGGCCATGACATAGCCCATGAGGTTTCTAAGTAAGTATGCCAGCCATCTTTTTTTTTTTTTTTTTTTTTTTTTGCGGTACCGGGGATTGAACCCAGGGGCGTTCTACCTCCACGCTACACCCCCAGCCCTATTTTTTATACTTTATTTTGAAACCGGGTCTCACGAAGTTGCGGGCGAGCCATCTTTTAACAGAGCCATTTTGTAAAGGGGGCCTGCATCTGACCCTGGCAGCTAACTGAGGGCCTGTTTCGAAGCTGACATTTTTTCTCCTTTGTTTTCCCCCTTTCCGTCATCCTCTGTTAACCATTTACTGACGGAATCTGAACTGACTCGAGAAAGACTTAGACATGAACTGTGTCCCTTCTGATAAACACAGCAGCATGACCTGGTGCCTGTGGCTTTGAATAAGAACTGACTCAAGGAAGATTCAAACCTGAATTGTATCCTTTCTGATAAGACACCAGCATGACCCTCAAGAATTAACTCTTATAAAGGACTCGATTTCCTTTGTTTGGGGAAAATCCAAGGCTTGTTCCTGAATGTTTAAGTTCACTGGTTTCTCTGATTTTCTAGCAAATCAATGTTTCTTTTTTCCTTCTTCCCAAAGGCTTATCCCAATTTTTATTTATTTATTTATTTATTTATTTATTTATTTATTTATTTATTTTGCAGTACCGGGGATTGAACCCAGGGGTGTTCTACCTCCGCGCTACACCCCGTCCCTATTTTTTTATACTTTATTTTGAAACCGGGTCTCATGAAGTTGTGGAGGCCTCACTAGGTAGAGAGAGAGAGACAGGGAGAGAGAGAGAGAGGAGAGAGAGAGAGAGAGAGAGAGAGAGAGAGGGAGAGAGAGAACAAGAGCGCTGAGGGTGGCCGCGAACCTGGATCCTCCGGTCTCCGCCTCCCAAAGTACTGGGTTATCCCAATTTTTTGATTTGGCAAATTGGGGCAGGCACCAGGATTCGGTAACAATTTCAGTCATGAACTCTCTACATTTACACTTACATAATTATATGGCTGACACTGATATTTGCTAGTGGACCATTCCATGTACAACAATAAATCCCATGTTTATTTACCTTAAACAATCGGTAAAGTCCAAGTGTGCCCTGCTAAAAAACATTTCCCAGACAAGGACTTTCCGTCAGTATTTATCTTAGTCCAATTTAGCACGTTTGTAAGGACATTTGATTTGTTCATTTCCACTTGGGTGTTCCAGACTAGGAATGATTGGTTATAGACAAGCTGCTAATACTTAACCATTTTTTCTCACCAAATTCTTCTAAACAGTAATGCATTCTTGGCAGAAATAGCAATTACATGCATGTAGTCCTGGCTACTCTGGAGGCTGAAGCAGGAGGATCACTTTAGCCCAAGAGGATCATGTAACCCAGCCTAGGCAAACAGAGTGAGACTTTGTCTCAAAAAAATTATTTAATGATAATGAAGAATTTGAAGAGGCAGGTGAGATATTTAAATAAAAATTATCATTATTTACACATTCCCAGCAATCTATAATAATCTTATTTAGTAACATCCCAACAAAATATTTCTCTTTTCTAAGTTCTTATCTGAAACATGATATCTAAGATGGGGAAAAATAGGAAGCTCTAAAATTGATTTATGGTGGTTTGGAAGAAGCTTCCCACAAACAGGATTTGTATTTATTCTTTTATTTGACACTCTTGAGGTTTTTATACACTGGACTATGCTCTAGGGTAAGATTTAGGGAGGTAAGTCTACACAATTCTTGGGTAAAGGGAGAGAAGTTTTAATGTGAAATGGGTAGAAAAACAGATGCTGGGAAGTACCACATAAAACATTAAAGATGTGAATATTAGTTATCTTAAAACTCCCATATCCCTTTAAAGTGTTTGTATACCTCCAGCAGTATGCATAACCCAGATATTGATATGCATCATGTACATGTAACAAAGTACTTAAGACCCCTGGTTCTGGAATCCAAGTGCCTAGGCTCCAGTCCACCTTCATCTCTCTGTTGTGATTACCTAACCACTCTGAACCTGTTTCCTCATCTGTAATACAGTGATGTGATAATAGGACCAACCACTTAGGATAGTTGCCTAATTAACTGAAATAACTCATGTAAAGTTGGCACTCAATAAATATTTATAATGTATTTGATATTCTATCTTTGATGAAATTTTTTAATGATTAGGAAAGAGTGGTTTTGTTCTAAACAAATCTGAGTGATTTTTTTCAGTCTAACTCTTTCATAAAATGACAAAGTTATTTTCTCTTAATTACAAATTTACCTTGCAATACAAAAAAGAGCAAATGCGAATACTATTTCTAACTCTCACAATGCCATTAACAAAAACGATAATATATATTCCTATATATGTATATTATATGGTGTTATTTTGATTATATATTTGTCCTCAGAAGTAAAATCTCCTTGTTAGCAGGCTTTAGGAGAGAAATTTAGGTATTTAGTTATGTAATATCCATTATAATTACAACTCCTGGGTGATTATGCCAAATACTTTTGTATAGAAGCCTACATTTTAGGTAGATAAATTTCCTAGAAGTTTCATCATAAATTATACTAGATTCAATTTTATTCAGGTTGCCTAGTTACTTTTATCCTCATGTTAAACATTTTTCTCTTCAATTTTTATATAATATTGTCAATGGATAATAGAAAGCCCAGTGTATTGCCTAATGATGAAATGCCATTAAAATGAGGAATGTCCAGATTACTTAAGCCTTGAATTAGGTTAGGTGTCAGGGCATCCATCCCATGAACTGATCTAGGTTATCACTGGTAATGTCACCCAAGTGCTCCAAGCTCATGCTGAAATCGATAGGTGACTCAGTGTGAAATAAAACTCCTAGTGAGCACATTATATTGAGGGCTAATGTGATAATAATGTTCCAGAAGGGCTACATAAGGCTAGGACTTCGATCTATGATCTCATTATATTTTTTCTTCCTTTAAACTCTTCATTATATGAAAAGCTTGCATTTGACAAAAGATCAATAACTGTGATGTTTTTAGTACAATATAATTTTCCCCTTGCATTACTAATATAGTGGATTATAGACAAATGTAGCATTTAAAAAATTGAATCACAAGTACAAAAGAGTAATCTTGTACTTATAGAATTGGAGATAAATATGTAGGCTTTGTAGACTTCATATTTTTATATAAAGTATTCAGTCTTTTCTTTAGCCAATATGCCCACCCCTTCAACATCCATTGATTAAAGTGTTAGAAATGATTCTTTTAAAATTGCTCACTAATCTGATTTGGTTTCATTCTAGCCAAATTATAATTTGGCTAGAATATAAGTTGCTGAGGGCCTCACTAAGTTGCTGAGGCTGGCCATGAACCTGCTATCCTCCTGTTTCAGCTTCCCAAGTACTGGGATTACACATGTGTGCCACCATACCCAGTCAATATATATTTGTTTGCTGTAATAAACTGTGAGTATAGCAGCTTTTCTAAGTCCTGTGAGTCCTGGTGAGTCACTGAGTACTCCTGGTGAGTGTGGTCTTAGAGACCCCTGACTTACTTCAACTTTGTGTCCCCGTGGTCTATATGGATTTACTTCGTTACATATTTCTTGTTCACAACAAAGTAAATTTCAGTTCAAATCTACTTTTAATAATAACTAAAGTGGAAACTGGAGCTTAGGATAGAAAATGGAGGTAAAGATGTTATTGGTAGCCAAACCAGGGAATTTGTTTGAATCCTAACTTACTGGATTTGGATGCCTGCCCACACAAAAAATAAAGAAACAGGGTAAAAAGAATAAAATAAATTTTATGCTATTTGACCGAACTGAAGAGAATCAGTGAGATCTCCACTGGTCCTATGGAGGGGGTTATAATCTATAGAAACAAAAGCCGTGATATACACCTATGCAGATTTAGCTAGGCTGTGCTAATCAGACCATTTCAGTCTTAGCTTTCTTGTCACAACACAGGCCAGGGTTTAGTTTTTATTCAGCACGAGGAAGTTGAGGATCCCTCTATTTCAAAGGGGACAAGGTTAAAGTAGAAATGCTTACAGTAAAAATCTTGAGAGAGATAAATAAGTCTGATTGTATTTATTCATGCAGTCATCCAAACAATATTTATGAAGCACCTACTGTGAACCAAGCACTTGCTCCATAATGGTATCACAATGGTTGTGGAGCAGAGCTGGGTTTGTAGGTTCCCAGCACTTGCTTTCTGTGAAATTATGGCAGAGCGAGTGCCACACAATTCTGAGTGCCGGAGAGGAAATGTGGGAAGCACCCAAGAGCTCTTTTCTGTTCAAGCATCTAGCTTAGCATGCCTCTGAGGCCTCTGTGTGTCCTGAAAAGTGACAGCTACTTCCGGCCAAAGCAACAGAAAGGTTTGAAACATTAGGACAACACAGAAAATAGCAAGCCAACCTGTCTCCTAATATGTAAGTTACTTGCCACAAAGCAAAGTGAATTTATGGATGTCTCCTAAAACCCTGAGAAGTTTCTAGTAAGCAAGGGAAGTTAATGTTGCACAGTATACATTATTTACTAAATTAAAATGTGTGAAATATTGTACATGGTATTGATTCTGGACATTAAATGTGCTTTGTTTCATTTTGTGAAATTTTAAAAACCCCAGAAGTACCTTTAAAGACTCAGTTTTAATCATTATCCTTCAAACCTCTTTTCCCCATAAACTTTTAATGTCCTAAGGTATAATACTCCCCCTCTTGTTGAGAAGGGCAACTGTTCTTTTCCTAGCAAAGGCTGAGCTTCCCAGATTGTATTAGGTTTGTGTTACTATAACAAATGATTAAGATAATCAACTAATAAAGAGAAAAGGTTTATGTTGGCTCACAGTCTTAGAGGTTTCAGTGCACGGTGTGGTGGACACATGGCTTCTAGGCCTCTTGTGGGAGTGCAGGATCTCAATAGTGCAACAAAACCACTCACACCTCACAGCTGGGAGGTGAAAAGAGGAAGGGGCTGGAGCTCCAGAAACCCCTTCAATGGAATGCTCCCAATGACCTGAAGACCTCTCACCAGGCCCCACCTCCCCGTGGCTCCACTACCACACAATAGCGCCAAGCTGACGACCAAGCCTTTAACACATGGCCCTTTGGGACACATTGCAGATACAAACTATACCTCAGGTTCTCAGAGTTGTTGATGGGTGTCTGGGTCACCAGGGGGCTACAATCTCTTCTTGGAAGGGGTTGGGGTATGGACACTCCCACTCTTACAATGCTATGAACATCTAATAGTTTTGTTCCTGGCCTGGCTGCCTGGCCTTATCAGGAATCTGCTTCCTGAAGAGGTGTGTTACTATCCCAGCCCCTTGCACAGTGATGGCCATCACCTCCAGGAGACATGCTGGGAGCCCAAATTACACCTGACCAGTAACAAGTGAGTCTTTTTTTCTGGTATAGAGGTGAGTTGATAGAAACTGAGTAGTTTTCCCAGAAGAATGTGAAGGGGTGGGCAACATGGAGAAAGGTCTTGAGACCCTGGTGAAGATCCTGCCAAAGCAGAGGAGTAAGGAGGATCCCACCCCACCCAGCTTTGTAGCAGGCCACCCCACAGAACATCTGCTTAAACACTGCTTGTGTTTTCATAGAAGGAACCTATAAGTGGAGTGTGGAAGAACCCCTTGGTAACACAGCAAAGTGGTTATGTTTTCTGCATTCTTAAAAGAGTGATTATGTTTATGTATTCTACCTATACTAGGAAAAGCTTTCCAAGGTCTGGGTAATGAGGGATTACAAGAGTAAAGAGAAGCACTCTAGTGCTGGTTGGCTAGAATACCAGTCAGACACTAGCCCCTCCATTTTCTTGAGTAGATCACTTACTGGAGAAGCCCAGAAGAAAAATGTGTGAATTGCTGGTAAGATCCACCCAACACCAGGAATTCATTAGTGGATATCCCTGATTGGCTTGAGGGATTTCCATTCTAGAAGAGTTAACACTTTTCTGAAAATATACAGGCAGTTTGAATGCAAAGATCCAGAACCAAAAATTCCATGTCTAGGACCACCAGTTTTTGGCTGGTCCACGCAAGCCTGATTACCCAAATAAGCTGATATTAGAGCTGATGACCAGAATCACAGTATTTAACATAGTGCAGATCCAAATGTTTATGATTTAATAATGATGAATGGTCTCTATTTCTTAGCCTTTTCTGCATGTTTGAATGTTTAATTGCTGGTGTTACTTGAAAAATAAAGTTCTTTTTCCTAGAGCAACATTCCAAAAACATCCATCTCCCTAGCACAGCTACCAAGACTTATTGCCATGACTAGCATCTATATATGAAGATGAGAAATCATAGTTGCATTTAATTATTTTTTTCTATAGCTGAGGCTGGCCTTGAACTTATCCTTCTATCTCAGTTTATCGTTTCTTTATGGTGAGGTTTCTTCTTAAAGGGCCAGTTCTCCCCCCTCCTCGAATTTTCCTTATTTAATTTTTATGTAGACAAATCCCTATGGTGTCCCAGTGATGGATAACTGAGCATCAAATCACTGAACTCTATTAAGTTGCAAGACTTGATTATAACAGCAGTCCTAAAGAGAAATATTAAAATGCTAACAAAATCCAGTTTTAAACAGCCTGAAGAAATATACATATATATTAAGCCTACTCTGATAAGTCAAGTCTGTTATAAATTACTCCATCTGAATAAGTTAAGGATTTGGGGATAGATTAAAACAATTTTTATTAAATTTTCAGAAAATTAAATTTTGGGCAATAGTAATAAATATGTTTTCAAACCAGAGGGAAAAGCTCTACTAACTGTTTTATATTCATCATTTTATTTCTTACCCCACCCCCATGAAACAATAAGGTGGCTATCCTTAGATAAAGTAATGGAAGTTCGTGTAATGAGTCCTAAACTCCACAGCAAGGGCCTGACAAAGCAAGATTCCCAAAGACTATTTTCAGAACTGTTATTTTATTGAAATTGATGTTGCATTGAATATTGGATACTCAGCATGCATAGTGTTCATGTATTACCTTTAAATTCCCTCAAAACCAGAGGGAATGGGGTTTATTGACATTAAAGTATGTGGTCAAGGTCTTGCGGTTAGTAAGAGCTATAATTTAAGCTGGGATTTCTTAATTTTAAAACCTGGACATGTTCTTTTATACCACCGTATCTTATTGTTGGTTATCCCAATGGGTAATATATTTTAGAAAAATCGTAAAAATCTTTAGTAAAGAGAGTTATTTTGTCAAGGACAGTGGTGGTCTCTTCAAGATAGCTCTAAAATCAGACATACTTAACACGATGGACTATCGGATGTGGTTGTATGTGAATCCTGGCAGTGTTGCCTACTACCTTCATGAACTTATGCACATCACTACACCTTAAAGCTTCAGTTCCCAACTTTGTATAATTGGGATAGAAATAGACTTGTGCTTAGGGTCAAATAAGATAATGTATGCAAAGCTCCATACCCCACAAGAGGCAGCAGATTGGAGTGGTCAAGAGCACAGATCCTGGAGCCAGCTGCCTGAGTTAAAATTCTGTCTGCCACTGGCTGTCAATGTGACCTTGGGCAATTTGCTTTGTCCATCTGTGCCACTGGTTTCTCACTGGTAAAAATGGGATAATGATATTAACTAACTGCTCCATAAGTCAGCATGTATAAAGAACTTAGGATAGTACCCAGTACATTGCATACATAATGTTCACAAAAAGCAACCACACAAACAAAACTCTGAATGCAGTAACTGCTAAGTAAATGGTAGCTATTTTATTTGCAATTACTTGGATAAATTAAAATGATTTTTGCCTAGAACTTAAAATTTTGATCTTTTGATTTTGCCTTTGGGGACACATGTAAAATTAAACCAACAGCCCTAGAATGATGAGTCTTAGAGCTACCCTAGTAACTTCATTGGAGTTGGGGAGCAGGGAGAAGAGGGGAGAGGATAGCGTTAAGTGTCTTTTAGATTTGTGTTGACAAAGTGGCTGAGTGTGACACTAGGTACCCCCTGAGATGGGAAAGGGTCATACGCATGGATAAATGAGGAAGAACGAGAACTCATGCTTTTTAGTATCTCCCAGGTACCAACCATTGTGCTGGGCCCTTTGTATACCTGATACCTCATTTCACTCTGAGATTGAACCAGCCTGTGGGTTTTGCTCTCTAATGCCGTTTCACTGATTTGTGAAATCTTTGATGGTGTATGTTTTAACATGCATGCTATATATGAGAATCAATTTGCCAAATAAAAGTTTATTGCACAAGTGGTAAGAATTATTTTTCTCCTGCCCCTTCACCCTGCTAAGTTCTGAGTTTTCATGCCAATAGTGAAACAGTATTGGTATGTTAGAGTAGTCAACATTCAACACAAAGTGGCCCTTTCCTATTCCCAGTAGTCCTTTGTTACCTCCATAGACAAAGAATCTTTTGAGATGCCACACAGGCTCTGACAGTTCTGTAACAACTTAGAGATCTGTACTGGTTTGACAACTCTGCCCAGAAGTGTCATAAGAGCCATTGTATTTCTCTAATACTCATATTAGGCCCAGACATACTACCATGGAGCTAAAATCCAAAGATTAAAAATATTGCATGTGGCAACCATAGCAAAGTTGTCTATATCAGTTTCAATCTTAATGTAATGTACCTGGTTCCAGTTGGAAGCAAAGCAAAGTATGCATGTCTCTATTCCAATCTTAGGAATAATGCATTAGGAACAAAATACATTAATCTAAGCAGAACCTCAACTAGTCAAAGGAATTGATATTTCTTTTCTTTTTTTCTGATACTGGGGATGAACCCAGGGGCATTATATCTCTGAGCAATACCCTCAACCCTTTTTATTTTTTATTTTGAAACAGAGTCTCACTAGGTTGATGAGAGTCTCACTAGTTGCTGAGGCTGTCCTCGAACCTATGATCCTCCTGTCTCAGCCTTCCACGTACTGGGATTACAGGCATGCGCCACAACACCCGGCTTAGAAATTGATATTTCTGATCCTCAGTCAAAAGTTGATATTTCTGAACTTTCTATCAAAACCAAATTCTGAATCATAGGACACACAAAGTTCTTAAATAAGAACATCACCAGAAAAAAAAAACTGCCATTCATTTTTAACATTTACTATAATGCACATACTAGGCGGAATCACATGAGTTCAAGTATCAGCATTTTCATATGGTGCCACCTAATAGGTCATAAAGAAAGTAGTTCATAAATCTCAGGGAACATTAACGACCATAATTGCTTTTAAATATCTGCATCCTTCAAAACCTTTCTTTTCATTCTGAGTGAACACTGAAAACTTTCTAAACTTTACTAAGTATTTACCACTACTGTTTACTTTTAGAATTATATTACATTCTAATAGCAAAGCAATCCATACTGATTGCAACAGAGATATTTATAATCGATATTGTTACTCTTCGATCTTCAGATCAATCTTTGATATTGTGATATCAATGATCAAAATATTTTATGCCTGTGTGATCGGCCAAGGTTTTCAGCGTGCTATGTAAATGTCACCTTGTTGGAGCCATTTTAGGCAGGCATTATTATCACTCCAGCCTCACTCCGGACATGCAGCAAACATTACCCATGTGTTATAGAAGAAATAGAGGTTCAGAGAGGTGACCTACTGTGAAAGGGTGTGGGCAAATCCAGACCTCAAGAGTTAAAATCGAGTGCAGTGCATTTACTGCATCTCTGTTAGACAACCTAACCAGTAGTATCTTAGTTATTGAAAAATAAAATGCACCCCAAGATCACATTCTGAAAGAGACATTACTGTCAGATAGGGACCTATCTCAGGATGTAGAATCTTTACTTCCTCTCTCCCCTTTGGGATCTCTGTGCATCCAGCCCTTCTCAGGTGGTCTCCACACCACAGGGCAGAGGAAGCTCAATGCCTTGGCCAGATGGAAGCTGTATAGACCATATGCATGGGTCCTACCCCCCACCAAGCTCAGCCAGAGGGGTTGCCTGGTGCTGAGACAGCCCACAGCCCCAGAGCCTGCCACCTCTCAGCTGCTGGCCCCAAATCAGCAGCAAGGAAGTGGGCCATAATGTGGAGGAGGAGAAGGAGGGTTTTGTTTTGTTTTAATGAGGCTTTGTTCCTAGGGAATTTTAAAGATTAATATATTATCCCAGGGTTTTTTTATTGTGAGGTTGTTTTACAAAGTGCTGGCAGCAGTTGTCCTCTATATTAATTAACTTTCTGTTGGTGATGATGAATGGGTGGAAAGGCAGGACTGACTAGATCAGGGTTTCATGTTCTCCAGTGTGCAGACACTGAGTGTCCTTTACAAACGCCGTCAGATTCCATAGGCCTGGGGTGGGGCCCAAGTTTCTGCATTTCTGGGATGCCCCCCAGGGCTGGTCCAGAGACTGCACTTTAAGTAGCACGGAACTAAATCTCTTTAAGCTATCTTTGTATGCCTCAGGATCTATAAAAATAGAATAAATCTAAAGATTATTCATGATTTTTTTTCTGAAAGCAAGAACAACCAAAAAGATTGGTTTTGCTAGTTGAGTTTATTTTTTCCCTATTACTTTTCCTATGGAAGTATCAGAATGAAATCTAATTCTCTTTCCCTGTATTGTATCTGGAAATAAATCATGTACTGGATTGAATATGTCTGTCTGTCTGTCTGTCTATCTTTCTCTTTATCACCCCTAGTGCCACAAAGAAATGCTGAGGTGTTGCCTTCTGGGTCTCCCCTTTCTTCTCTGAAATTTCCCATCTGGTCTTCTCTGCTTCTCTGCTTCTGAAATTTCCCATCTATGGTCTTCCCGTACAGATTTAGGGTTTATACGACTGGAGACAGATTTAGCATGAATGTTCCAGTTGTTTTAGCTTGTGCAGTTGCTCACATTCTTTCAAAATTAGCCTGAAATTAGATCACTGCTCAAGATAGCCATAAAATAAGACCAGCATACAATATCTTGCTCTAAATGATCCAGCAACCCTGTCTCAGCATGTCTAAATGGGCATGCCCCAGGGAATCAGCAGTGATAGTGCTGCACCTTGTTTTTTTTTAAGTTTTTATTTTGAAATAAATACCATAAGAAGATGTACAAGTAATAGTTTTGTGTAACCTTCACCCAACTTTTCTCAAAGGTAACATCCTACATAACCATAGGATATTACCAAAACCAGGACATCTGCATTGGCATAGTACTGGTAACTAAATTACAGACCTTGTTTGGATTTTACCAGTTTTCATATGCACTCTTTTTTTTTTGAGGGGGAGGTGTACAGTACTTTGAAATTTAATAGATTTGTATGTAGACTCATGTAACCACCACCACAATCTGCCTGATTATTAAAGGCTGTCATTTCTTACTTGGACTTCTGCAGCAGCTTCCTCTCTCTGATATCTCTAATTGAATCCTTATTCCATCTGTGACCAGTGTTTTCTAAAACACAATCTGTTCACTCCACTCTCCTGCATAAAAGCCTTTAATGACTCCACATTGCCTGGAAAAATAAACCTAATTGTTTTAGAAAGGCGTTCAAGGCCTCAATAAAATGTGGTCTGACTTTTCAACTCAGTCTCCCCTCTCTTCCTTCTTTCTCTTTATATCGTCTCTTTAGCCACACCGCGCCTTCAGCTGTTCTTGAACAGTCCTCGCAATTCCACAGCTCTTTGCTTTCTAAATCTATCTCAGATGCCACAAATTCCATAGACTTTGTCCTATCCTTCCACCAAAATTACCCCACAACTACCACCACTATCAGCACCACCACCACCCTCCTTTGGCACACCCCCCTCTATCCTCTACGCTGCCCCATTGTTTCAAAGGTAATCTTATATTTTCCTCCCACTCTAACTTACCACCCACATAGAAATGATTTTTCTAGATTGTCGATTTCAATGAATCCACCAAATATTTGAACACCTATCATGCACAAAGTACTGCCTCTTTATATGATCCTCAGCTTGGTTTTCAGCTGGAATTTCGAGTGCAGTTGGGTTCTAAAAATACATTGCCTATAATAGGCTAACAACCTATGTGCATATTTTTTATTGTTAATTTAAAATAGTTTAACTTGAAGGAAAAAAAATCCCTGTAAGCTCCTCTTAGGGGATCCGAGAAAAAAGAAGGAGGGAGATAGCAATGTTTTTTCATCCTTGTTGGGAAGCAGAGCTTCTACTTCACTTCCCAGCTGTGACGAATGCCTGGATTTGGGTTTGGAGACACTCCAAACCCAGGGCACTGTCCTCCAAGGAAACCCAGGAAGATCTCTTTGCCCAGACTTGGAAACACATAAAGATCTGACGTATCCTCTACTTCAGGGTGACTGTACCTCGATTCCATGCCCTCTTATTAGCTTTACTTCAAGGAGTAAAAACAAAGGAGTCGATTCTCAGGAACTACCTCTTCTGTCCAACAAACAGGAACATTTCCTTATGCTTTACGTGGCCATTTCCCTCATTGCTCTCCCACGATTTCTCAGAAACCCATCCAGTATTCATGAAGCCCTCGTGTGCGAGGCAGTGAACCTGGCAGTGCAGAGACAATGAGGACTTGGAGCCAGGCCTGTCTCTCCAGCAGGCCCTCACCTTCTGAAGACACAGAGGCTGGTAGAGGCTGGGGCAGAGAACCAGCCAATGCAAAGAAAGCCCTCCTTCCCCCCCTCAAGCACCTTCTGAAAGAGGGAGAGATAGAAAAGATAAATAAAACAATAGTAATGAATACTAATAAGTTTACCCCATCACTCACTCAAGAGCTATCCTTCCTGGTCAAATCGCTATGATTTCCTTCCAGAATTGAAGAATGCATTCAGAGAGGGAAGGTGGGGGCTGGCGCCACTGCTGTGCCTGGCATGGGGGAGGGAGGAAATGGGAGTGAAAAGACTCTTTCATTCCCCTGGCAAGGGCAGCCTTGCAGCTGGGGCCCCTTCTGCGGTGCTGATCACTCTGCTGGCCCAGGGCCTCCTGGGAGAGCATGTGTTCCTCTGATGGTACATGTCTCGGCACCAGCCTCTAGCAGGAATTACATAGTGGGAAGATGGTTTAAATGAGCCATATAACTACATAAAATACAGGGTAAACATTTTGTTGTCCTGCCCCCATGTCAAGAATATCTACTTGATTTAAACTTTTACCTGAGAGCTTTCTTTCATTGACTCAGGATCACAAATTGGCTTGTTAAGCTTTGGCAGGTCAGTAAAACCTTACCCTGTTCAGATCCCTCATCTGTAAACCGAGAAAGTAGCAACAGATGTGCCTGAGGCTCCTTCCAAATTAAAACAAATACGATTTTCACATCAACAGAATTTCAAGGGACTCACACTCAACCGTTAGGAAAAAGAAAATTTAAGAAGTATGTGTTTGTGTATTTTCCTGCTGACCTTATCCTATCATTTTAGGTTACTTGTTACTATTTAGTGATTCTCTTTGTGTATTTATTATTCCCTTCACTGATACCACTGAGTTTAAACAAGCAAAAATGTAGAGATTTCCTTTTTTATTTTTATTTTTTGGTACTGCTTCACATGTACTCATGTTTGAGTAGGGTAGAAACCTGGAAGGGAAATTGCTGAATCAGACTTTGGGTAAATTACCTCTCAGAGACTCAATTCCTTTTTTCTTTTGTTGTGGGAGTTATTGGGAATTGAACCCAGGGGCATGCTACCTCTGAGCTACACCCCCAGCCCTTTTTATTTTTGTTTTGAAACAAGATCTCACTAGGTTTATGAGAGTCTTGCTACATTACTGAGGCTGGTCTTGAATCTGCAATCCTCCTGTCTCATCCTCCCAAGTGATCAACATCCTTTCTAAAAAATTTAGAAGCCGGGCACAGTGACACATGCTTGTAATCCCAATATTTGGGAGGCTGAGACAGGAGGATTGCAGATTCAAGGCCAGCCTCAGCAACTTAGTGAGACCCTGTTTAAAAATAAAAAATAAAAAATAAAAAAAGGGCTGGAGGTGAAGCTCAGAGGTACCACCAAAAAAAAAAAAAAATAGACACACACATATGTACCTGTGTGTACATCACAGATGTAGATGCTGGAACATGGGAATGAAAGGTCAATTAATTGAAGCATAACTCTAGTTCTCAAACTGTAGGCAGTAGAATCACCTGGTAGATTTGTTAAAATGCACATTGCTGGACCTCACCCCAAAGCTTCTAATTTGGTGAGTAAAGCAGAGCCTCAGAATTAACATTTCTGACCCACTGCAAGTGGTACTGATCCTGCTGGTCTGGGATGATGTATGGAGAATTGCTGCTTTTTAGCAGAGCTTCTGTGGAGATGTACATATCCCCAGTGAATTTCATCTTTGAATCAAGTTTAAGTTAAGATGCGACTCAGGCAATTGTTTCTCCTCTCTACTTTCCAATTGCCAAAAAATCATGATGATAATGCTGTTTTTTTCTTCATGTCAAAACACTTTCCACCTATCCCTAATTTATGGCTTACTGATTTCTCTGTTCCCTTGACTATTTCCTTACAAGGATTTCAAGCCACTGTTAGACTTGCATTTTAATACTTAGCATGATATTTTCCCTTTATTTTGTCTTATTTTTGCAGCAAATTAGGACTCCCCCTAGCACACATTGCTTTTTAATCCCTCGACCGTTGTGGTCCAAGACTCTTGGTCAAAATTTCTACACTACCCAGAATGCAAAATAAATAGAAATGAGACTAAATGAGTTCAGAGGTTTGCTGTGCATTTAGCTAGTGCTCATGGAGGTTCTGTATAGTGTCTGCTGCACCAAGTTCCCATCTTTGCCTTTAGCAGGATATGAACCTCAGACAGCAGAAGGAAGGATTCTGTTCAACAAACTTATTTTGTGGTATTTAGGTAGATGATCTTTGGTAACATACAAACAACTTATACTCCTAGTCCCAGGAGATGCCCTTCAGTCTATACATCTTCACAACCAATGCATTCTCAAGTCCCTGTCTTCTGGAAGGATTTATAGAATAAATTATTCTGGCAAGTTTGTGGAATAATACATAAGGAGGAAGAAGAAATGTTTTGTGATGAAATAAAAACCTTAGCTGTCTTTAAAAAGGTACTCACACAACTTAATTTCATAAAATACTGCTAGAGGGACTCTTTTCATCTGCTAGTGTAAGGAATCAAGCCTGATATCCTGTTAGAGAGCCAGCATTAAAACAAATGAAGACACAAGCTAATGATCACATATGTTGGGGTAATTCATCCCTGTGCTAAAAAGATCCAGGCTTCACTTGCAAACCAGCTTGCTGAGGTCAACCACCCCTCCCGGCCCTATCAAGTTTAGCCCACCTACCACCTTCCCAGTCACTAAGGCATTTCTTTCACACTCTTGGTTGTCTGTGGTAATTTTTAAACTTGTACATATGATGTGTGCGTGTGCACATGCGTGCATGTGTTTATCTAGGGAGAGCATGACTATGCTTCAGGCCTCACTACCCTAGATGTTGCCCCCATCTCAGGGTTCCAAAATTCTGTTCATCAAATGCTTCTGCACTATAACTTTCTGTTAAATTTAATCTATACAGTAGAACTTCAAGCCTCCCTCTACCATGGCTTAAATTCATTAAACAATTTCTTTTTTTTTTTTTGCAGCACTGGGGATTGAACCCAGAGGCATTCTACCTCCGAGCTACACCCCCAGCCCTATTTTTTATTCTTTGTTCTGCAAAAGGGTCTCACTAAGTTGCAGAGGGCCTCACTAAGTAGCTGAGGCTGGCCGAGAATCTGCAATCCTCTGGTCTCAGTCTCCCAAGTACTGGGATTATAAACGTGCACCACTACACCCTGCTAACAATTTCATTTTTTAAAAGCTACTCACTTAATATATCCTTGGCACTTCACATTTTCAGGAATACCTATAATATCTTGCTAGATTCTACTGGTGCTCAAAATGAATTTGACCCATTGTGGTGTTATGAATTATTACTGGCAGATGCTATAGTATTACTCTATGACTTCTATTCGTATAGACAGGTGGAGACCTGAACATTAATTTTTTTAGATTTCTTTTATTTAATGAGATTGAGGCATTGGATTGGTCATTCCTTATGTATATGTGAATGTCTGAATCACCTCTATTGCCACCTGTAATGCAATGAGATACTCCTAATTATTTATCCTGGCCAGTGACTTTAATTATTTATAGAGCTGATAACATGATATGGCTCTTGTGAACTGATCTGTTTGGTGGTTTTTGTTGTTCTAAATCATGCCTTCCATGGAGGTGTAACTTTGTGCTAATGTAGATTGCTTGTCTGTTTTTTAGCTCCTTTCTGAGTATTCAGGTCAAGAAGATAATAGAACTCTCATTTGAACTGTTTAAAAACTGAATTCCAAGTGGGCATGGTGGCACACGCTTGTAATCCCAGTACTTGGGAGGTTGAGACAGGAGGATTGCAGGTTCGAGGACAGCCTCAGCAAGTAGTGAGACTCTCATCAACCTAGTTAGACCCTGTTTCAAAATAAAAATAAAAATAAAAGCTGGGCGCGGTGGCACATGCTTGTAATCCCAGTACTTGGGAGGCTGAGACAGGAGGATTGCAGGTTCGCAGCCAGCCTCAGCTACTTAGCGAGGCCCTCTGCAACTTAGTGAGACCCTGTTTCCAAATAAAAAATAAAATAGGGCTGGGAGTGTAGCTCAGAGGTTGAATGTCCCTGGGTTAAATCCCCAGTACCACACACACACACATACACACACAAAAAAAACCTAAATTCCTCTGAGAAGCTACTATGAATTTGATCCATTCAAGGCTGAAAGTGCTCTTCTCATGTTTGGTAAATCTAGATTAGACCTCTGGCAATGTGTGATGTAGCTGTATACACTTACCATGGAGTTGATGAGATAATAATAAACATTAAGTATCGGTCCCCTATGGCATAACTGCCAAGGGGACAGGGGAGGTGGCCAGTGCGGGGAGAATAGCTGTCAAGTCCATCTTTTCTTTGCTACCCATAAAAAATAGGATTCTCCAGAAGCATCTCTTCTCCCCCAGAGACTGAGTTCCATTTCCATCAAGCCTAGACACAGTTCAGCTTCCAGAAAGGGGATGCTTGGTGATCAACATACCTTATCTAGCACTCCTGCTAGTACTCCTCCCTGGTACTCAAGAAGACTGGGAGGAGTTTAATTCTTTGAAAGGTAGCCAGGCTTTGCAAACCAGAGAGGTCTTTTTAAATAGCAAAATATTACTAGTCATGAAAATGAGTTACTACTTTATCCTGTAATCTTATGTCTATGAATAACTGTTAAATCATACTATGAATAATAACAATTATGATGATGATGACACCTTTATACATCTAGGAATCCACATTCCTTTTTTTTTTTTTCAGAACAAAGCCACATTCCAGAGGCAGCCTAGGTTCCCATCAGCAGATGAATGGATAAAGAAAATGTGGTGTATATATATGTGTGTGTGTGTGTGTGTGTGTGTGTGTGTGTGTGTGTGTATGCATTTTCAGCCATAAAGAATGAAATTCTGTCATATGTACTAAAATGGATGGAATTAGAGGACATTGCGTTAAATGAAGACAAACACAGAAAGGCAAGTACCACTTGTTCCCCAACTTGTTCCCCATCATAGGTGGAAGCTAAAAACAGTTAACCTGAATATAGAATACTGATCATTAGAGATTGGGAAGGCAGGTGGGGAGGGGACAAGGAGAGAGTTTGGATAAAGAGTAGCAAGACATAGTTAGAAGTAATAAGTTCTAGTGTTCTACAGCACAGTAGGGTGACTATAGTTCTCAATAATCTATTATATAGTTCATGGAAATCTAGAAGAGAGAAGCCTAAATTCTCCAAATATAAAGAAATGACAAGGAGAAGGAAATACTAATTACCCTGATTTGATTAGTGTACACTTTATGCATGTGTTGAAATATCACACTGTATCCCATTAGTATGTAAAATCATTGAATGTTAATCAAAAGTGAAAAAAACAAAACCCTTCCTCTTTAAGTGGAAGAAAAGGGGGGCAACTGATAGGCATTGCGTTTCCTGGATTACTGAATTGTGTTTGGAAGTGGAGCATCAGGGAAGACTCTGGACATCCTACTTAATGATTGCTTCTACAAGCAATGGCTGGTTTTCACTGTGCCGTTACCATATTGCAAATACATAATATATGCTGTGTTTGTATTTTCTCATTCAAGACTCACTGGCCCTGTCATAAAGAAAGGCATCTGAGATTCAGAGGGGATAATTAATATTATCCTGGGTTCAATGTCTAAAGGTGGCCAAGAGATATGAACTCAAACCATTTTTCCTCCAAAGCCTTTATATATGTAATAGTCACCATGCCTGTTGTCTTTATTTTATCTTCTTTTTGGTAGTAGGGATCAAACTCAGGGGCATTCTACCTCTGAGCAATACCCCCAGTACTTTTTACTTTTTAATTTGTTTGTTTTTCCGTTTTATTTTGTTTCCACATACTTTTATTGGTGCATTGTGGTCTCGCATCATAATGTAGTTCAGAGTGATAGCGACGTACATGCACACAGCACTTGGTGAGCTTCACCCCCCCACACTCCTTCCCTCCCCTTCCCCATACATGATATTGAGATTGGCATCTGCAATTTCACATATGTGCATAACGGCAGTGGAAGTATTCCCTTTATTAATTTTCCCTCTCCCCCATACCACCTACCCCCTAGACCCCCGACCTTGCTCAACTGGGATTTCTCCTCCATTATCTAAAGTCCCTCTTGTGTTCCAATTACACCCTAGCTTCCCCATATTAAAGAAACATATGACCCTTCACTTTCTGTGACTGGATAATTTCACTTAACATAATGTTCTCCAGGCTCCTCCATTTTCCTGAAAATGATATAATTTTGTTCTTTATTTCTGAATAGAATTCCATTGTGTGTATATCCTGTAATTTTCTAATCCATTCATCTGTTGATTTCATAATTTTGCAATTGTGAATTGTGCTGCTATAAACATGGATATGCATGTATCACTATAATATTCTGATTTCAGCCCCTTTGTTTTTTAATATTTTGTGTTATGAGCAAATATATAAATGTATCACTATGAATCTCACTATAATATGCAATTACAATGCACCAATAAAATATTTACTTTTTATTTTAAAGCAGGGTATTGCTAAGTTCCTGGGGCTGGCCTCAAACTTGCAATCCTCCCGTCTCAGTCTCCCAAGTACTGGGATTATAGGTGTGTGCCACCACACCCAGTACCTGCTATCTTAAATAATTAATTCCAAGAGAAGAAAATAGTTTCTATACATCCTTTAGATTAAATACTGATGGAACCACCTAAACCTAAAATATAAATATGTTTAAGTATGTTATTACCCACCAACTTCATACAATCATTTAACATGATAATAAGCTGTATTTTGTAAGAAACATATAAAGTTGTGGTTGATAAAAAATAAAACGAAGTTTAGTATATATGTATAATTATAACCATTTAAATCTAAACACATGCGGAGTTAAAAATCAGAAAATTCATAAAGATGCAAATTGTGTCCATTAAGGTGAAGGGGAAGAGTTATATTCTTCTGTAAAGTTATTTACACTTTAAATGATTCTTATTCGTGTTGAAAGAAAGATTGTTGGTTCTGGGGTGTTGATTCTGCTGACTATAAACTTTGCAAACCAAAATGAAGCTAAATTCCCATTAATCTGATATATTTAGATATTAATATTTTTATCTTCTTATTCTGTTTCTAGCAAAGCCATACAGTTATACACAGACATCCCTTGGTATCTGTGGGGAATTGGTCCCAGGACCCTCCCACTAATAGTAAAGTCTACAGATGCTCAAGTTCCATATATAAAATGGCATAGTATTTGCATATATCCATACACATACTTTAAATTATCTCTAGACTACTTATTCAGACTGAGAATCTCTAATCTAAAAATCCAAAATGCTCTCAAATCCTAATTTCTTTTAGCACTGACATGAGGATATGATGCTACAAATGAAAAATCCCACACCTGACCTTGTGTGATAGGCCACACAAAACTATCAAAAATGCCTGACAAGCTGGGTGTGGTGGTGCCCACCTGTAATCCAAGTACTTGGGAGGCTGAGACAGGAGGGTTACAGGTTCAAAGCCAGCCTCAGCAACTTAGTGAGATCCCCAAGAATTTAGCAAGACTCTGTTTCAAATAAAAAATTTATAAAGGGGGTGCAGTTCAGAGATAGAATACCCCTGGGTTCAATACACAGTACCCAAAACAAACAAACAAAAACAAAACAAAACAACAACAACAAAAGGGCCTGGCATGGTGGTACACACCTGTAATCCCAGTACTTGGGAAGCTGAGACAGGAGGATTATCAGTTTCTAGGCTATCACAAGGTAACCTAGGGAGAACCCATTTCAAAATAAAAAATAAGGCTGGGCGTGGTGGCGCATGCTTGTAATCCCAGTACTTTGGGAGGTGGAGACTGGAGGATCCGGGTTTGCGGCCAGCCTCAGCTCCCTCTCTCTCTCTCTCCCTGTCTCTCTCTCTCTCTCTCTCTCTCTACTTAGTGAGGCCCTCTGCAACTTCGTGAGACCCGGTTTCAAAATAAAGTATAAAAAAAATAGGGCCAGGGGTGTAGCGTGGAGGTAGAACACCCCTGGATTCAATCCCCGGTACCGCAAAAATAAAAAATATAAAACAGGACTGGGGGTATAGCTCAGTGGTAGATCCCCAGCAACACACACACACACACACACACACACACACACACACACACCTATTAAAATATTGTATAAAATTACCTTCAGGCTATGGATATAAGGTGTATATGAAACATGACTGAGTTTCATGTTTAAACTTGGGTACTATTCTTATCTTATTATGTATATACAAATATTTCCACATCCGAAAAAGTCTGAACTATATGCATAGTTGTTATACTTGCACTGTTTAGGGAATAATGAAAAGAAGAAAGTCTGTACATTTTCAGTACAGATGCAAATTTTTGTGTGGTACTGGGGATTGAGCCTGGGAGCATTTTATCTCTGAGTTACACCCCCAATTCTACTCAATTTTTTATTTTATTGGGGTCTCACTAAGTTGCCGAGGGCCTTGCTATGTTGCTGAGGCTGGCTACGAACCTGTGACCCTCCTATCTCAGTCTCCCAAGTACTGGGATTACAAGCATGCACCACCACACCTGGCTACAGATGCAATTTTTTTTAAAACGTATTTTTGACCCACATTTGGTGGAATCTATGGATGCAGAACCCATGGATATGAAGAGTCAAGCTAACAACTTTAGACAGTGGAACCTGAAACAAAACCAACAAAAATGTCTGCTCTCCTGCCCTGCAGGGGGCAGAGTGAGACTGCTTAATGGCCAAGTGGTGGCTTCATTTGATTCCTGACTCCATCAGGGCTCATCCTGCTGTGAAACCCAGACCACTTTATGCTCGCTCCATCTCCCTGTTCTGCTAGTCTTCTTTAATAGTCGTTCCAATATCAGAGTCTGGTGTCCTTTGAAGTGTGGCATCTCTTGGGGAGATTTGTGTCAAAGTCCTAAGCCTTGATCTCTAAAGGAAATGGAGACTTTAAGCCAAAAGGAGGTGCAGGCGTTGTAGAGTAGATGGAGAGAGATGCACAAAGCCAGGCCCACCCTAAGCCTCAAGATCATGTTTTTCTGGGGACACCATGGCTTTCCTGAGGGGCTGTATCCTTAGAGCAGAACATTCTTTATTTTTTTTAAATAGCAGTTTTGGTGCATACGACTGTCAGCAAAGAATGAATTATAAAAGAGAAACTTACCAGTAGTGCATAAAATAGGTTTCTGTGCTCAGAGGCAGGGTCCTGCGTTTTCTCTGAAGTCCCCTTTCTTTTGAAGTGCGCATGGATCCTCTCTTACTAGGAAACTGGGGTGAAAGTTCAGGCTTCAGCAGCTCTACCATTCTCCTTGGCAGGTTTATTTTAGATTCTATTTTGTCTTGGTACTTTATCATAGGACATCTCACTTTGCTCCAAATGTCAGGCTTTGTTTCAAGACTCTGTCTCAGCAGGCAAGGCTTTCTGTGTGCCTGGTGAGGGCTTATGTTTGATGGTGTGTGATTTGAGAAGGTGTTTCATAAGCAATATTCTTTTACCTTATGCTCCTCTCTGTGTGCTTCTATTATATTTTTATCCCATGATTTTAAAAAAGATGCCTAATAACAAAGAGGCAACAATCCTATACTCCTGTTCCATTGCTGTGCCTTCTTTATTTGATGCGTCTGACCTATGTAGAGCCCGTGACACGGTCTTGGGTCTATACTGTGGACCAGATAACAGTTTAGAAACATTCTTCTTTATGAAGAATACTGGCTTGCAGGCCAGAATACTGGGTTATATATACAGAATTTAAATTGGGCAAAACTAAAATCTTATAAATCATATTTCGCTCTTATTCTCAGAGTGACATTATTTGAGAAACAAACAAAAATAGATGATTCTTCTGTAAGAAAAAGCTTGACTTGGGACAGCTATTTCAGTTGCTGGGTGTCTAGTACAGTGCAAACTTTTGCTCCCCAATAGGCTTCTGGGGACTAAAAAGAGTTCTGCATGGGCTACTGGGGGAACAGAACAGAACTCCCCTCAGGAACGTATTCGCTGTATCAGGATCTTGAACAAAAATGTGTGTGTGTGTGTGTGTGTGTGTGTGTGTGTGTGTGTATTTGGTACTGGGGATTGAACCCAGGGGTGTTCTACCTCTGAGCTACACTCCCGGCCCTGTTTTATTTTTTATTTTGAAGCAGAGTCTCGCTAAGTTGCTGAGGCTGGCCTCGAACCTGCAATCCTCCTATCTCAGCCTTCCAAATACTGGGATTACAGGTGTTTGCCACCATGCCCAGCTTGAGCAAATATCTCAATCATTCCAGATCTCAAAAGCAACATAGTAATGCTAATATGCATGTTGCAAGGTGCTATGAAGATTATAGGAGGTAACGTGTGTGAAAAGCCTTTACTTTGGCAGCCATGATGTTCGGTTACACTTCTACCCCAAGACTCTCCGGCCCAGGGATCTCTGGATCCGTACCATTTTGGGGGTCACCTGCAAACCAAGGACTCTCAGGATCGCCTTGAATTCTTCCTTTTACCCTTGCATCTGTGTCTATGGAATCAACAGCGGTGTCTCCCTTCCTCCACCACTGTCCTCATTTTTAGGCACTCATCACCATTCTTTTTTTTTTTTTTTTTTGCGGTACCGGGGATTGAACCCAGGGGCATTCTACCTCTGAGCTACACACCCAGCCCTAGTTTTTATTCTTTATTTGGAAACAGGGTCTCACTAAGTTGCGGAGGGCCTCACTAAGTAGCTGAGGCTGGCCGCGAACCAGGATCCTCCGGTCTCCACTTCCCAAGTACTAGGATTACAAGCGTGTGCCACCACGCCCAGCCACTCATCACCATTCTAACAGCCTCCAAACCCTTTGTCTTTGTCTGGGTCTTTTGGGAATCAGCAAAGCCGAATTTTCTTAGGTTTGCCTTACTTTCTGTGTGTGTGTGTGGGAGGGGGTACTGGGGATTGAAGCCTGGGGCATCCTACCTCTGAGTTAAACAGTCAGCCTTATTTTAGTGTTTATTTTGAAACAGGGTCTTGCTAAGTTGCCTGCAATCCTCCTGTCTCAGCCTTCCAAGTACTGGGATTTCAGACGAGCACCACCACGCCCAGCCTCTAAGTCTTTTTTTACTTATATATACACACCAATGTTTCTATATGATCTAACTTGCTGACTTTGAAAGAAAAGCTCCTGGCTTTACTTCCTTCATCCTTTGTTTCAGATTGTTAGTAGTCATCTTTCTAAAAAAAAAAAAAATCCCTAATTGGGCCTTGCCTCTGCTCAGATATCTTCTTTGAATTCTCACTGCCTGAAGATCAAGGTCCAGCTCCCTTATCAGGACCGACAAGGGTATTCACACCTAGTCCCAGCCCAACTCGATTCAACTCTGTATATTTCCTACACCGAGTGACTAACCACACTGAACTAAGCACCTTGCACATTCCCCTCTGCAGGTCATGCATTTCCCGCTCTTGCTGCTCTCATTCTTTCTCTGTCTGCAGCCTGGAATTCCTGTATACTCTTGCAAGCCCGTGAGACTCACTCTGTTCTTTCAAGATCTGGTTCAGAAATCTCACCTTCTCCAGGACATCTGACTCGTTTCTTCCAGACAGACCTCGCTCCTCTTCTCAGTTCCCATTCCATGCTGGCGTTTATTAAATGCTTACCGTGGTGGCATGATGTGCTCAGTGAGATGGGTATTGCTAGGCCCACTTTACAAGACTAACATGATTTATCATGCTTCTAATAAGCAGTGGTGCCAAGACTACATATATCTCTTAGTCACTCTGCCATTTTCCTGCCATCTTGAATGGGCTTTTGTTATATGATTTATCAATATATCAATATTATATGATTTACCATATTGAATTATAATGTTTTGTTCCCAAGTCTTTCCTCCTCTAAGCTAGGCTACTGAAATCTTTCATCTCACTCCTCTGGCCTAGTAACTGGCAACAAGTCGCGTCTCAGGAATTGTTAACTGAAACTGAAAGCAGGACCATAGAAGGTTGCATCCAGAATCCTCCCAGACCTCAGGGCTTCTGCTGGTGGTCTCATCACGAATATAGCCAGTTCTTTTGTTTATCTAACTTGACTCTTCAGCACAGTTGACACAGTTGGTCACTTTCTCCGTGAAGCACTTCTTTCTTGGACTCCATGACCTTTCGTTCATGTCACTTCCCTCTTTTCTCAGTTTCTTTAGCTGATGTCCCTACCTCTGCTCCCTTATCTCTAAACATTGAAGCTCCAGGGCTCTCTCCTGGGTGCCATTCTCTTTTCTCTCGTAACATACTCCCTTGATGTAACCTCCCTTAGACCTATGACTTTAAATACCACTCATGCTGACAAATGCTAAAAACTGAATCCCCCCTTCCAGACCTCTATACTCATATATTCAACTGCCTGGTTGAGGTGTCTCTGTGGGTGTTTAATAGACAATGCCATCACATGACCATGATGGAATTCTGTGTTTTTTTTAAGTTTGTGAATTGTAATCATACATCATGATGAAGTTCAGAGTGATAGAGACATACAGTCAGTGAACCTCCCCCCAGCCCCCACCCCACTCCCTCACCCTCCCTGTGCATGACATTGAGATTGGCATTGATAATTTTGTGTGTGTACAACATGTCTATCGAAGTGTTTCCTTCATCAAGTCTTCTTCCTCCCACCCACCTCTCTTCCTTAGGCCCCCTCCACCACTCCACTAGGGTTTCTCCTCCTTTGTCTGGAGTCCCTCCTGTATCCCAATTTATCCCTAGCTTCCACATATGAGGGAAAACATCCAACTTAGCATAATATTCTCCAGGTCCATCCATTTCCCTGCAAATGACATAATTTTGTTCTTTTTATGGCTGAGTAGAATCCCATTGTGTGTATATCCCCTAATTTTGTAACCCATTCATCTGTTGATAGACACCTAGGCTGGTTCCAGATACCAACCCCTAAACTCACTTGTCCACTCATCCCCATTTCAGTAAATGGTACCCATCCAGCTGCTCAAACCAAAAATCTAGAAGACATCCTTGACTCCTTTCTTCCCCACATATCCCATGTCTAATTCATCAGCAGGGCCTGTTGTTTCCACCTATAAACATATTTCCCTGCTGTCAGTGCCATTCCATCCTAGTCCCAGCCGTCATCATCTCCTTCCCAGACGACAACAGTGGAATCCCTGTTCCACTCTTGCCTTCCCCCTTTTCTAAAGCAACGTAAATCACATCAAGTCCCTTCCTTGATTAAATCCCTCCCCTAGCTGCCTTTTATATAAAGAGTACAATCCAAACCCTTCAGCAGAGGTAGCAGAGCTTCCATGATCTGACCTCTGGCTACTTTGCTGATTTCATGGCAAACCATTCTCCACTTTTCTCATTGTGTAGGAAATGTACCAGCTGTCTTTTATTTGTGTTTGTTTGTCTCTTAAACTCTCCTCTTTATTTTTGTCTTAGGGATTTTGAACTAACTCTTCCTTGTCACCCAGGACTCAGCTGAAAGTCTATATCCTCACAGGGTCCTCCCCGGCCACCCAGTCCAAAGCAGTTACCCTTTTGCTCTCTTGTCAAATTACCTTATTTTTCCTCTGTATAAAATTGGTCATCATCTCATATTTTTGACTTATTTTTTAAAAATATTTTCTATTTTCTCAATGGAATGTTCACTTTATGTCTTGTATACTACTGTGTTCCTTATACCTAAGACAGAGGTCTTCCAGTTTGGGGGAATGACTGAATTTGCCTAGTCTAGTCCAAGATTCCTCGTCTACCTCGAACCAGAAGAATAACAATAAATTAAACTTCTGAACTCATTAGACTAGAGGACCAGACTTCTACTTATTACTAAAATATATACATACTTGAAACACAACTGAAATTTAGATATGAGTCAAGAGTGCTATTTCCTCTCAATAAAATTTTCTTCTTAAGATGTAAAAAGGAAAGAAAATGAAGCATTCTGAGCAGTTCCCCAAAATATCTGTTGCATGCTTTAACCCAGAGAAAAAAATGCTGTGATCACTGTCACGGTTAGAATGCCTCAGTATCATTTACTCATTACCCATCCATTCTGCATCTCCCATTTGAATCACTATCCAGGCGACACGCCTGTATCAATCACAAGCACAGATCACTACCTTCTTGGATAGTGCACTCTTGTGTGAAATAATTGTTCCTCAAGTTTAATAAAATCTTTCAGACATGGCTAGAATGCAACAAAACTATTCTACTGTCTGGTACAGCCATGAGACTCATGCAAATGTTCAGATTTGAGACTTTATTTTAAAGCGTTCACCAGTTCTGATGGTTAAGGTCAAGTATTTAGTTTTTAATCAGGTCAAACACTTCTCTGCTTATTTATGCCTAACTCCAGGGACCTCCTCCTCCTCCTCAAATAAAACCATTTTGAGAGCATCTAATGCAGTCTTTAGGAAAAATGGCTTTTTAAATCTTTAGATATATTTTGAGCAAAAGTTTTCAATGTCAGTGTGCTATATCTTTTAAAAAACATTTAGTGTATTTTAATTAGAAAGAGATAGAAAATAAAGTAAGGCTAAATTACATCTCACAAAGAGCATCTTTAAAAAATTTAAATATATTTTCTTGTCCCAGAATGATCTTTACATTTTTTATACTTTTATTGGTGCATTGTAATTATACATCATAGTGAGATTCAAAGTGATACAAACATACATGCACATATTGCTTGGTGTATTTCCCTTTACTTTTTTTCCTTTAAGAAGCAGCCTTGGTCAAAGGGAGACTTTCCAATATCTGAAGTATCTATTTTGACATATTCTTAGCAGCAGAAGGATTTTCTTTCATAATATACACCCGTTAGTAAGAAATTGGTGTATTTATCAAGGGACCACCCAGTGTCAGTCCCAGATGTCATTGTTTCCAGTGTAAACATTCCATAAGTTAATTGGATTTGCTAGCCCTCGGTTTTCTCCAGGGATTCTCTGAAAAGTGAAACTAGTAAAAACCAACACAACATAGATAAGATTAGAGTCATAAGCAGAAATGATTTCCTTTATTATTTAATATTCATTGGTTGCAAGAAACAGAAGTTGACTCTAACTTATGAAAAAGAGAATTTGGTAGAATGACACTCGATGATTAAGAGAGTATAAAACTGGCAGCAGGATCAAGGCAGGCAATAATCAGAAGACATCACCACACTCTGGGTTTGTCTCAGCTTCATAGGTAGTGAGGATGTGGAGAAACTGGAACCGTTGGGCAATGGTGGAGCAATGTTTCAGTTGCTGTGTAAAGCAGTTTAACTGTACCTCAAAAAGTTAAATATATGCTCATTCCAGAACCCATGCCACCCTGTATGCCAGCCCTTCTTTTAAAATTCAACATAATTTATCAGGCAATAAATATAAAACAATCAAAAACCAGAACGAGTTTAAAGAGCAAAAAAGTACAAATTTTATGCAGCCACAAAGAAGAACAAAATCACATCATTTGCAGGGAAATGGAGAGAACTGGAGAACATCATGCTAAGCGATATTAGTAAGTCACTAAGAGTAAAAAATCGGATGTTCCCCCTAATCTGTGGGAGCTAGATAGAATGGGACGTAGAAGGGACTTTGAAGGGAAGAAGAAGAAATCTTTAGATGGACAAAGAAGGTGACCTAACTGAGGGAGTTGGGAGGGGAGTGGAGAGAAACACACTATAGCAGATGATGTACACACACAAACCTATAAGACTCAATCACTATCCGGAGCATGAAAGGGAGGGAAGGGGGAGGGAATAGGGTGGGATTGAAGGGAGGGCTAAATGTGCAATGTGTGCATGTATGATGTTCATACCCTGACATATATCAAAATGTATAATTACAATGCACCAATAAATGAACATAAAAAGTTAAAAAAAAGTACAAGTATATCTAGGCAAGGAGCAAACAGGACAAGAGAAAGGCATGGAGGGTTCATTGCCCTCTACGTTGATGGAGAAACTGTGCTGACATGGCCAAAGGACACACGTCTATCTAGCAGATGATAGTTACAGGTAATGAAAGGTGGGTTGCTCATAGTAGGAGGAAATGGTGTAAGTAGATGCTAATTTACAATCCCAATTGAAAGAGACTAATAGCATTAAAAACTGTGCTCATGGCCAGAAAGAATTCTTTGTGATAACTCTGTAATATTAGAACTTAGAAAATATGAGCACATTTTTATTGGTAGTATCACCTCTTTTTCATAAATTTCTAGTACCTGATTACTTCCTTCCATCTGTTTTTCTCACTAAAATGATGAGATAAGGACTTGGGAGTTTTCTTCTTCTTAATTGCAGAGTTAGTTATCTAGTTAACAGTTATAAAGAGAATATAGAGAGTGACTTTTCATTTTTCCCACAAATGAAAGATAGCTTTTTTATTAGTACTAAAAATGATACTGTGTATTTTCATGGTCATATAAAATTGACTAAAGGTCAGTAGTGCATAAAATTTTATCAAAATGTACAAAGTCCTTATGAAAGTAGGGAATGGTGTTACTACCTTGTGATTTCTTTCTTTTTTTTTTTGCGGTACCAGGGATTGAACCCAGGGGCATTCTACCTCCAGGCTACACCCCCAGCCCTATTTTTTGTTCTTTATTTTGAAACAGGGTATCACTAAGTTGCAGAGGGCCTCACTAAGTAGCTGAGTCTGGCCACAAACCCAGATCCTCCAGTCTCAGCCTCCCAAGTACTGGGATTACAAGTGTGTGCCACCACGCCCAGCTTACCTTGTGATTTCTAAAATAATTGCTTAAAATATGTAACTCATGGGAACAGTCTAACCAACTGAGTTATTTTGTAAAAGGAAAAAATATGAAAATGTCATTCAGTGATGCAGAAAATTTTCAGTCCATTTCTCAACTTTTAGCCCTGCAACTGCTCAGAACTCCCCCTTTGAGTTTAAGATAGCTTGGCTTTTTAATTTCTGGCTTAATTACTATTTGTGAACAAAAGAAAATGGTTTAGCATTGTCCACAAGGGAGTGCACTGTATATGGTCTTGATTTATGTTAGAATAATCAGAGCCTCCAAGTTGACCTTTGCATGGGTCATAGTCACCAGTCACAAGTGGCTGAGGATTCCTTTTGTGCAAAAATTGGTACTTAGCATTTAGGAGGATGTTATATATTACAATTCTTTCATCTATCAAATGCTACTAAAAAATTTCAATTCATTTATGATGAAGAACATTACATGATGTATCCCCTGTCTTGGTGACGTGTCTGTATTGCAGGGACAGAAACTCTTGGACCCAAATGTTCTGCTCTCCCCTGCTAAACCAGTAAGTCTGCAGGACAGCCTTGAAAACAGTGTTTTTATGAAAACATGGTATAAAAACATGTTTTTATCAAACCATGGTATGATTCTTCATTACTAAAGAACAACAAGCTGTTACATGTTCCCTTAGAGAAGGCATTGCCTTCTGAGGACAGTCTTTTAATAATGCAAGTGTTCTTTGCTTGATAAAGTGTCCTATGCACTCTGACATTTCACATATTTGTTTCCAGTAATGATGATTCTACTGAGAGTAAATAAGCCTAGTTCCATTTAGAGGTATTTGTAGTTGTTCACCCTTTCTTACTCAGGCATGCATTCCACAAATATTGAGTCCATCATGTGTCAAGCACTGTTCTAGGTACTGTGGTTACAGTGTTAAATAAATGATGGTAGCTCTTAGGTTCTTTCCTTTCTATTTTTGGAGCTTACATTTGGTTTGTATTTTAAGTATCCTTGACTCCAGGACCTCCTAAAACGCTAATTTTCTGAAAGTTGTTTGAAGGTGTCCAGATACAACAAGGCCAGATACAATGGGAATCCGCTTCCTGTCCTTGGCTCAGACAGTCCTACTCTCTTTCTTAGTCAATTCTTCTGACTCTCTAAAATAATTTCACATATCTACCCTAAAGTATGTGCACAGGTGAGGTCTTATGAAAAATAAAAAATTAAAATAAAAAAATTAAAATAATAATACATTGTGTCTTCTTAAAATAATATCTACCACTCTTTCTTTCTGAAATTTTCAGGAAACCTAAGTAATTACTTGAATTTCAGAATTTGAATATGCATAATCTCTCTGTTACCGTTCACTTATGTGAATCATAGGACATTAGGGAAATTAGCTTTATAATCTTTCTTGCAGAAAAAAATCAATTTTCTTTCAGCCTCAACTGAATGAATCAGAAATTGGCTGTAGGGATTTTAACAAAGGGCAAATATATGATTACCATATTCAGATTTATTGGAAGAAAAAATGGGTCCAGTAGTGAAAGTCAACATAGGTTTTATTTTGGTTGTTTACACTTCAATGCAGCTGGGGAAACCAAGATGATCCTTGCAGAAAAAATAAGATTTTAGAGTACCAGGATAGTTTCCGACCCCATTGAGTCTCTCCCACTTGAAGTCTTTAAAACAATATTTATGAAATTCTGGTCATCCTTAATAAGGAATGCTAATTAGTCAAGGAGTAATTAACAATTTGTCCAACCAAGCCAAATGAAGTTGCCTATTTGAGCAACTGAAAAAGCAGAAGTTTCCCCTTTTAGCTATGAATTTGGGAAGAAAATATCCAAACCATGTAATTTTGTGAAGACTTCTTGCCTCCTCTTTAGAAAAATACCATGACTTGCTATAAGACCTACTGCTTGATGTGAACAACTCAAAAGTTTTCAGCAAGAAAATAACTGCACAAATGTGACGGGAGCTGAACACCAGGATCATCAACCTGTTTTGACACTGAAAATACTGCACAGGCGCATATCCTGGGCAACTTAGTTATCTTGTGGCTCCACAACACATTTTAAGAAGGTAGTTATCTTGTCGCTGCTACCACAACATTGAGGAGCTCAAGACAGCACATGTTTATTCTCTCACAGTTCAGCATGTCAAAAGTCCAAATGTGTCTTATGGGGCTAAAATCAAGGCATCCATAGGATTTCTGGTTCCTGTGGGGAAGAATGGGTTCCTTGCCTCTTTCAGTGTTTAAAAGCTGCCCACATTCCTTGGCTCATAAACTCTTCCTCCTAGCATCCCCTCTCCTGTTTCCAACCTCACATCTCCTACTGCCTTCTTTGTAAGGTTCCCTGTGATTATTACACTAGGCCCATCCAGATAATGCAGGATAATCCCCCAACTCAAGATCCCTAACTGAGTCACACTTACAAAGTCCTTTACCATGCGAGGTGACATTTGTTGCAGGTTCCAGGGACGATGAGGGCATGACTATCTTTGTGGTACTATTATTCATCCTACCACTCAGGGCAACCCCAGGCCAGTCACTTAACTTTTGCAAAACTCTCAAATGGAGAAAAACATGAAATAAAGGATACATTTTGTAAACTCTTAGTGAGACCCTGTTTCAAAATAAAGAATAAAAAAAATAGGGCTGGGGATGTAGCTCAGAGGTAGAATATCCCTGGGTTCAATCCCCAGTACCTCAAAAAAAAAAAAAAAAAGAAAGATGAGACAAACATTAGTATTTGATGCCATTCAGCTCTGTGGATCTAGGAAAATCTCACTCCACTCAAAATAGTCTGCATCTCCCAGTCTGATACCTCCTGAATGTAAACTCTAGGTGGGCAGACATGCTGCACACAGGAAGTATGGTCAGTACGCATTTGTTGAATCAATTCCATCAGGAAAATCAATTGTTGCTAAGTATTGCTGCATTCTCCTATCTCATTTTGCTGGTTAGGTGTGTCAGTGTCTTTCTGTTGTGTTCTTTGGCACAGTATCCTTTGACCCTGTAATTATAGTTTGTCCCACATTTAGGGCCATGATTTGCCTCCTTCCCCATTATTATATAATTCCCCTGTCATTATATAATTCTTCTGACGTGTCCTGGCATCCCTCTTAATTAAAGAAACCATGAAGCCCAACACAATGCATGGTCATGATCTGCTACTGTTACTGATGCTGTACTTTTGTGTTTGTGTGTGTGTGTGGTACTGGGGATTGAACCCAGGGGCATTCTATCTCTAAGCTACAGCACCAGCCCTATTTTTTTATTTTTTATTTTGTAACAGGGTCTTGCTACATGGCAGAGGGCCTCCCTAAGTTGTTGAGGCTGATCATGAACCTGCAATCCTCCTGCCTCAGCCTCCCAAGTACTGGGATTCCAGGTGTGCGCCACCATGCCCAGCTGTTGATAATATACTTTTTGATCTCTGCGTAGCTCTTAGACCTCAGCTTATTTCAATCT
Source organism: Glis glis (assembly GCA_004027185.1). Classification (NCBI taxonomy): domain Eukaryota; kingdom Metazoa; phylum Chordata; class Mammalia; order Rodentia; family Gliridae; genus Glis; species Glis glis. The sequence continues at coordinate 39,232 of PVJS01013068.1, forward strand.
CTAGTTAACCCATACCAGGACTGACAAGAGTTGTCAGACAAGATTCTCAGGCTGTCTAGCTACCACCCACCTCTTTCCCCATGTTTTCTCCCTTGTTTTGTTCTAGAAGCTTTCTGATTTTAGTTCCTACATTTGTACCTATGGCCCATTTTGAAGTCATTGTTAATGGTGTGAGATAAAGGTCAATATTTTTTCCATGTGGATAGTCAATCATCCCTGAACAATTTGTTGAAAAGATTGTCCTTTTACCATCAAATGCCTTAGTACCTTCACGAAAAAACAATTCAACATAAATGTAAGCGTTTATTTCCTGGTTCTCAATTGCTTCATTGATCTATATGTTTATCCTGCACCATAACCTTGACTCTTATAGCATTATAGAAAGTTTTTTATTATTTCCTTTCTTCTGCTTGTTTAGGGTTCAGTTTGCTTTCTCTTTCTTAGTTTCTCAAAGTGGAAACTTGAGCTGTTGATTTGAGATCTTTCTTCTTTTGTAATATAGGTGTTCAAAAGATTAATATATTTTAAACATGGCAAAATCATATACACTTTGGTATTTTTTATTTTTGTTTTAATTTGGTCAAGATATTTTCTAATTTCCTTTGTGTCTTCTCTGACCCATTGATTCTTTACAAAGTGTGTTAATTTTCAAATATCTAGGGAGATTTTCCAAGTTACTTTCTGTTATTGAGTTCTAAGTTTAATTCCCTTGTGTTTGAAGAGCATACTTTGTGTGGTTTCAACCTTTTAAATTTATCAAGACTTATTTTATATCCCAGAACAGGGCCTATTTTGGCAAATGTTTTGTGTGCACTTATAAATAATGGCCATTCTGCAGTTACTTTCCGCTGGGCTCTGCCATGACTCCTCTGTGCCTTGTAGGGGAGTGACTTCACCATGGTACCTTTAGGCCTTGTAGATGTCTATGTAGGCCAGCCATGCAAAGGTTTGAGCCAGATCAAATCTGAATCTTGGTGAAATGCCTTGGGATTTCCTGTGCAGTGAGAGGAGGGGAAGCCTGTAAGGGCTACTCCAAGGCCATCTCCCACTTGCTTCTCTGACTCCCCTGGGAAGCTGTTATGAGACATTCCCAATTGCCTGCCAAATCGTGATGAGAGAGAAGACTTCTTGCCCTGTCCCTCACACCCCACATGAATAGGGATGCAGGCTACAAAATTACAATCTGGAACTGGGTCCTCTGTAATAGGGCATCCCATATTTCATGTCGCCATCATTTGTGTTTCGTGGTCATATTTTCTGGTATGTTTGATATGAACCTAGGAGCCTAGCACTTTTACTTTTCCTAGCTACTCTTCCTTTTGCTAGCTATGTAAGTAATAAATGGTCAAAATTAAAAAGTGGCTGCTTGTATCTTTATCAGCCAAATCAGCCAGGAAATGGCCTTGTTGTCAGCCTCGGCTTGCCTTGCTCTGTGTATGTGTTGCACACCTGTGCAAGGCCTCATGTGCAACAAGAGATGTGCCAACACCTAGGCCCTGTTTGGGCAATTCTGAGCAAGCAAATGGCCTCCTGCATGTGCTGAGCCTCCCAGGCCACCAGGGATATAGGGAACCTCTCAAGTCTTACAATGGTTGTCCCATTTCTTGGATCTCTCTGCTAAATTTCTGGAGAGTCTGCTGATCTGCTGCTTGCCCCAGCCAGAGTGGCAACCTCAGGCTAGCTGTGACATAGGCCTTCCCCACTTGTTGGCTACCAAGATCACTACAATTTCCAACAATGCCAAAAGGCAACATTGGAAAATTCTCATGTGAAGATTTTCTGTGCTTTACTTTAAATCAATTCAGCCCCCTTTAGCAATTCCTATTTCCACAGCCTTACCCATCGTGGTAAAAGTAAGGGCTGATGGAGGAGGCGGCTGGGGGAGGTGGGATGGTAGCAACTTCAGACAGAAATGCCACAGACTCCCACTGCTCAGCAGCTTTTCTTGAATAAGTAATTTTCAATTTTTATGTGCTTTTTGTCAATTCCCAGTGTCTTGAAATGGCCCTTGTAAAATTTCTGTCCAGTTTTATTTGTTGCTTTCTGGCAAAAGGAGTTTTCGGTACTCCTCACTTCTCCAATCTAGAAGTCCTGCCTCTTTAATACTATTTATTTCATTTGATAATTATATATATATAATTAAATATATTATGTATAATATTCTTCTCAAAACAGAACTCTGTTTCTCTCAAAGTTTACCATATTCTTTGTTATGGTTTTTCAAAGAATATTCCATGGAAAATTCAATGATCTTAATATGGGGGAGGGAAGGAATCCATGGTTAAACGTATTTGGGAAACAAAGTTGAGTAGTTTTCTTTGCTATAAGAATTACCAAAGCTTTGATAGGATTGTATATAATCGGAGTGCTTCTTAAAAGGTTGAATACATTTTTTACCACAGAACCAATTTTATCTTCCTTTTTAAAATTTTTTATAATATTTATTTATTTATTTATTTATTTATTTTTCGGTACTGGGAATTGAACCCAGGGGCATTCTACCTCCGAGCTGCCCCCCAGCCCTATTTTTATTCTTTATTTTGTTTTTTTTCTTTCATTTTCTGCTCTAGTTTTTTTTCATATTCATTTATTGGTGCATTGTAATTATACATTTTGATACACATCAGGGTAGCAGCATCATACATGCACACATTGCTCATTTAGCCCTCGCTCAAATCCCACACTATTCCCTCCCCCTTCCCTCCCTTTCGTGCTCCGCATAGTGATTGAGTCTTATAAGTTTGTGTATATACATTATGTGCTATAGTATGTTTCCCTCCACTCCCCTCCCAACTCCCTCAGTTAGGTCACCTTTTTTGTTCATCTAAAGTTTTCTTCTTCTTTGTCGGGAGTCCCTTCTAAGTCCCATTCTATCTAGCTTCCAAATATTAGGGGAGATATCCGACTTTTCACTCTTAGTGACTTACTAATTTCACTTAGCATAATGTTCTCCAGTTCTCTCCATTTCCCTGCAAATGATGTAATTTTGTTCTTCTTTGTGGCCATGTAAAATTCCATTGTGTACATATCCTATAGTTTTGTGATCCATTCATCTGTCGATGGACCCCTTGGCTGGTTCCAAAATTTGGCAATTGTGAATTGTGCAGCTATAAACATAGATACACATGCATTAGTCTGGTAGTTTGGTTTCAGTCCTTTTGGGTAGATGCCTAGAAGTGGTATTGCTGGGTCATACGGTAGGTTCATTCCCATTTTTCTGAGGGTCCTCCACACTGTTTTCCACAGCGGTTGCACTAGTTTGCAATCCCACCAACAGTGTAGTAGAGTTCCTACTTCTCCACATCCTCGCCAGCATTTGTTGTTGTTTGTGTTTTTAATGATTGCCATTCTAATTGGGGTTAGGTGAAATCTCAGGGTAGTTTTGATTTGCATCTCTCTGATTGCTAATGAAGTTGAACATTTTTTCATACATTTATGGGCCATTTGTATTTCTTCTTCTGTGAAGTGTCTATT